>MU193693.1:0-20609 GCA_016904865.1 Pissodes strobi | reverse complement strand
TAAGGACGTTTTAGTGGATGATTTGTGAGTTGAATATGTAGTCTTTAAACTTTAACTAACTTAAAGCTCTGGAAAATCGTTATTATAAATTTGTTATCATTATAATATAATGTAATAGAAGTTATTTATTGATCATACTAACGGATATTTTATACCAATTTGCCGTGTGACGATGTTTAGTAGAATAGCAACAAAGAGCTTCCGTTTGGAATTATTCTCAAGTTGGTTATACTCTTAAGAATAATTTCTCAGCAAGATACCATGACAATTAAAAAAATTATTCCTCAGATTGCAGACCCATTTTTCGTAAAGGAAAAAAGCTAATGGGGTGCGAAAAGAGCTCAGTTCACGACTCGGGTTCGGTGTCCTGTTCCGATTACGGATTTGGCCATGTTCGGTTCGTTTTAAACGGAACCGACGTAATAAACTTTTACACCCGTAATTTTTCTGGGTTTTCTGTCATTACTTGATAAAAATTATGAATATACATATTTTAATATTTTCCAACTTGAGGCATGTAAATTTGCCCTCGGACATTTATTGTATGTTCTTTTTAGAAACAAAAACAACGCTCGCATGCATAATTAATTCGATCGAATCGGGCTTGTCGAAACTTCAAACTATTCGGCCAGTCCTGTCTGTTCGGGTAAACTTTGGCTACTGTTCGAGCAAAACAACGTCTGCACTTGCGGTTCACGATACGTCGTCGCTACCTTCGCCTTGGGAACGTCTTTCGTGGAGTTTGCCTCAAGTTATCGAGATGCCTTATTACGGAATCAACCTTATTGGCATACGTGAAATTTTCTTAGAGATCTAATAATGATTTAAAAGTTATATTTCAAATAAATATTCAAACGTCCCGTCGTAAAAAGTGTTCTGGCAACCGACAAAGTCAGCCGGCTTTTTCAATCACGAAGTCGATAAAATTCGAGACGCTTGATTTGCGAGTATAATTCGGCGACTTAAAGGAAACACTTAACGGAAGGAATGCCCTTTCATTGTTTGGTGTATTTTTGCTTTTTTTCGCTCCCACTTAATCCGGGGACGCCGCATTATTTGAATTTAATTTAGGTCCTCGGTTAATTGCCAAAGTTCGGATAAAGGCATGTTCGTATTACCAAAACGGAAAGAATTAATGAAATATCGAATCAAGCTTTAATTAAACTTGAGTCGGTCTCTTCAAATTTAATTTGGGCATTTTTTTTAATATTGATTACACATTCCCCGATATTTTGCTTCATTTTTCATATAAAACATTCTTATTCTTTAACCGTCATCATATTATTGATTAGGGGGGCAGTTATTATTATATCTTCTCAAATGAGACACATTTTTCCTACTTGTTGCTGCGATTTTGTTTCATTTAGAAAATTACTCCCCAGATTGCAGACCCAGTCTTTTGTAAAGGAAAAAAACTAATGGGGTGCGATAAGAGCTCAGTTCACAAATGGGATCCTGTCATATGCTTAATTCCATTAATTTTGCGGAAGTACTGTACCACATACTTGTGGTGAGGAAACAGTATCCATTTCCACAGTCAGATAAATATTTTCCATACCTGCATACGACAGTTACAGAGAAAAGCGCAATGAAAGCCCATATAATTACATCGTCCCTACCTAAGAACTACCGTCATCAACTGGGCAGTATTATTAAGTGCAGTTAAATGTAAATACGCCAGCAAAACGCAAACAAAACAATATAATCTAGAAAAGAGTCGCTGGCTAGAACAGCCCCAAATTAATTTGTGTTTATATAAAAATCCAGAGTCGAAAGCGTATATTTGTGCATGCACCGTAAGTAGCTCTTTCGCACCTTAATTTACCTAATTCGCTGGTGGCGAAAATAAAAGGGCGGTAATGCGGACCAAACGCTAAAAAATTAGCTGCATAAGCCCGCAGCCCAGATTTGCTACACGGAAAGTATTTTAGTCGTGTTGAAGTTATTTAAGCGGATTTTTCGGTTCCATTCACGTTGTTTTGAAGTATTTCCGAATTAGACGATCACAAAATTACCAAATATATAACCGTTTCTATAAAAACCGGTGATCACTTTCGAATTCAGCGGGTTCGAAAGTATAAGTATCGATCCAGAAAATGTCATTTTGCTAGAAAATTTACAAATCGATTTGTCGATATAAGATTTTCGTTACCTTCCTTTAAAATCAATGAAAATGTATTTACTAACTAACTGCCAGCATAGATGACGAAAAATTATCAGTTTTTCTCTAATCGATCTGGATTTCCAATCTTTCACATAAATTTCGTACAATTATCGCGTTTTAAAAATATAACTAAATACGAACGGAGACTGCGGTTTTCACCATTCAATAGAGCAGAAATCACTCTATAAATCTTGAAATTATCAGATTTTTGTAGCATATTTTTTGGCTCCTATAGCGATCAAATTTGAGTAAAAAATTGTAATATACCGTACTATTTTTTTTTAATCATATTTCGAAAACTAGCCGTTTCTGTGGGAAATGATCATCATTTCCGAATTCAGCAGGCTCGAAAGAATAAGTATCGGATCAGAAAATTTTATTTTTCCATCATCATCATCCAGCCTTCTACGTCTGTAACGAGCTACGATTACCTATCCGCATTTATTTTTTTTTCTGGACGAAATGGCGAAGGATCAAAATAAAAATTTACGTGGTCGACTATAGTCGACTAAAATTGATCTATTTCTGGAGGGAAAATAATCAAACATCATATTATTTATTAAAGTAGACTACAAAAATTAGATAATCACCACAATAGGACTAGTATTGGAAAAGCATGGAACCCAATCCATTAAACTAGGTATTCTAAAGCAAATATTTCATATTTATGTCTTTATAATATATCAAATGTACATGCCTTCTTTTGATCGAATTAACTTTACACACACGATATATTGTTGCAGCTGGAACCACCAAGCTTCGTTGTATATTGGTATTTTCCCCTGGGTTTTGTCCTATTATGCTGTCTTTCTAAATGGAGAAAGAAACCCTTCTTCTAATCATTTGGCTTGTTTTCATTATTTCAGTTCGATAATACACCTTGATGGCCATCCACTGTTTTCGGCCTTGCTAATTATGGTTTTTAATGCTGATTCGAGGTATTTTGGAATCAAGAATATATTTTCGCCTTTTTTAGAGGGTTGTGTCTAAAATAAAACAACAGTGATAGATTGTTTACAGATTAGCCGAGTAATTGGAGTTTGGACATGCCGAGTTATATTTTAAGGTTATAGTAGTAGTAGTAGTAGTAAACTCTCTGTTGGCCTTTTTCTTTCGAAAATTCAGCCAGAAACGACCCCTATCCAGGCCTTAGCAAGAGGTAGAGCGACCCTTCTACATTGGTTACAACCTTGGTGGATAGAGATACTATTTTTGGGGCTTCCAGTACGTCGAGTATGTACTCCTGGGGCCCCGACTTGTACATGCACGGGGCTCTAACCCCCGGCTGGACGTCCGAATCTTATTAGGGGAATCTACACAGTCCCTGAAAGCCCCATGTGCCCCCAAACTACCATATATGTATATGAAGCTGGAACAAAATGGCCGATACCCGACAAGTGCACACTCGACCGAAGACGAATCGGAAGTCCATTTTAAGGTTATTTAGGGATATCTAACACTGTAATTATAACTTACTTTTTGTACACTTGATGGTCATTCTGTGGTAATTTTCTCGTTGATTTATACTTGATAACATATTGTTTTGCTTAGGTGATTACGGAATATTTTCATTTTGGGAATGAAACATTGACGTTTGTTAGAAGTATGTCATGTCACTCCGATTTTTAAACCATAAACTACACGACCGGTGGAAATCGCATCGGAGGAAGTCGTATCGTCGATATTGACTCGAGAACCACTGTAATTCGCGTTGCATTTATTGTAGGATTTAGCTATCATACGCTTGAATTTGCTGATTATATTGGATGGTATCAATGCTTAGCCTTCTAGGCTTGCATATTGACGCAGTATTACACGGACTCTCTATTATTAAAGTTCGATAATATTTCAGCTCGGAGTAGATTCTACCGACGCGGCGAACAAAATTGTTCTATCTTTCATATAGTCTGTGGGGAATAATTTTAGCGGTATAAGTGACATCTTTCTGGACAAACGCGTATCCTTCACGGTCGACACGGTTGCCAAGTTAATGTCTTATTTGGCATAATGCTATTAGTGGCGCGTGTTGATTGTAATTTTAGACTGCCGCATAACGCGTGGGTTATATATTCCCGCCGAGCATTTTAAAGTAGATTCTAACTGATTCAAATCATTTCGATAATGAATCGTTTTAGCGCTTGATTTGCTGAATCCGGTAGTATGACATCATAACTTTCTGGTACTTTGTCACAAATAGGGACGCCGTTGGCAACATAGTATGTTGGGCCGGCGCGATATTAGGTTTGTTCTAGCAGCGATTTCAAACGGTTCCAAATCGTACGGAGTTTGCGCGTAGCCATATAAGCGACGCTTATATCGTTATGCGCAAACTCCGGACGGTTTGAAACCGTTTGAAATCGCTGCTAGAACAGACCTATTAATTCTGCTAGCCTCGTCATTTTCGGAGCAAGCCAATTTAGTCTTTAAGTGATCTTGAAGGAACCAGTAGGTTTCAGTGCCGAGCTCTCGAAATTGGGAATTTTCGTTGAGATACTGATATTTAGTGTGAAATATACAGTGCCCTAGTTAGGAGATTATTCAACGAAGCCCTTGAGCAGGATTGTGGTCGTCGATGGTTTCTCGTCTGAAGGATGATTGTAGATGAAGGAAGATATGTAGATTCGACCACCTGCACCCACGTTTGGGAATTTGACTTTCGAGAGCTGCCACACACTTGAACCCCGTTTAACATCTAAAGGGGTTTTCTGTTTTTGGATGTTTGGATTTCTATTTTTGGATTTTTATTTTGGGATCATTGGTTATGGGCCTTCCATTGTCCTCTTACGATCCGGTTTCCTACCTGGGTTTCCAGACTGCATACTGAGACTCCTCCGACAACACGTGGTTTCGGAGTAACCATCAATTGACTGCGTGTCTCGCTGTCTGATCCAAGCCTCAACGCATACGGAGTGTGTCTTCTCAACCTTGACGCTCCAGTGCTGGCTTGATAACGTATCAGATAAGGCTTAATTTAGGATATTATCTAGAGTATTTTGGGACAAGCAATTATTTTTCTTATTTAATTCAAAAGTATAGTCACCAATACGGAATATACACTTGTTATTTTCGTTTAATTGGGGTGATATTTCTTTTTGTTTCCCCTTCCAAGTTTTTCAATAGGGGAGGAGAGCAATTCGTGGTTATTGGTCGAATCTCACTGAAGATCCAACATCAGGGCATGGCGATAAGTTAACCGCGTGGCGCTTAGGCATTATAACTCACCACGACCCTTCTCCACTGTCTAAAAGCTGGGGGCCGCCATTGTTCCTGCACTAAAGGCTGTACTACCGATTGCGAACTTGGAGATTATTGTAAACTTGTATATTTATGTAAATTTAGGTTTGTATTTGTTTGGAAACTGAGCGTTACACGTCCAAAGTTGAACATAGGCCTCCCCTAAATTATTCCAGTTGTGTCGGTTCTGAGCTTTTTGTAGCCAGTTGCCAGCGATTCTTTTGACATCGTTTGTCCATCGTGTAGGTAGTCTGCCTCTACTCCTTTTCTCAGCTCGTGGTCTCCACTCTATCATTTTTCTGGTCCACCGCCCATCAGTTATTCTGGCCACATGGCCGGGCCCAGTTCCACTTAAGCCATGCTATGCGCTGGATAACATCCGTGACGCCTGTGCTTCTTCTTATTTCCTCATTTCTGACTCTATCTCTGAGAGTCAGGCCCAGTAGCGACCTTTCCATTCTTCTTTGGGCTACTCTGATTTTAAGGAGAGTGTTTCGGTACCGTAAGTCATGACTGGGAGCACGCATTGATCGAAGGTCTTCTTTTTTAGGTGATGATGTCTGATAGAGCCCATGCCAAGGTAATTCTTCTTTGCAATTCAGTGGTTTGGTTAACTCTGGCAATTTGGATTTCATGACCCAAGTATTGATATTTGTGGACTAATATTATTTCGTTACCACCAACTTTAAGGTTTTGACTTGGTATCAAATTTGTCATGAATTGCATTTTTCCAAAGTTCATGTTTAAACCGACTACTTTGCAAACGTTATCTAACTCAGTAATCATAGTTCTAATCTCTCCAAAGTTGTCTGTTATTGGAGCTATGTCGTTGGCAAATCGCAGGTGGGAGAGCATTTCGCTGTCAATACAGTTTCCTTTAGTGCCCCAGTCCAACTGGTTGAAAGCATGTTCCAGGATTGCCGTAAAAAGTTTGGGAGATAACGTGTCCCCTTGTCTAATTCCTCTTTCGGCTTTTATACATTTTGTATCTTTATGCAATCATGGTAGCATTGCTGTACATGTCTTTAATCAGTTTAGACTACCGATAGTCTATACGGCTTTCCTCCAGCGCTTTTATTACACTGTTTATTTCGATCGTATCGAATGCTTTGCGGAAGTCGACAAAGGCCAGGACCAGGGGTCGGTTGTATTCGACGGATTTTTCTATAAGGCCTTTTATACAGTGGAGGTGATCGTTAGTGCCGAAATTTATCCTAAAACCCGCCTGTTCCCTAGGTTGATAAAAGTCCAATTATCTTTCTAATCGATTTGCTATATTATTCTTGTGAATAGCTTGTAGCAGTGTGGACAATGTGTGAGGAATTCCTCAAAATATGAGAAATTCAAAGGTATGCTGAGGAATTTGTGAGGAGAGTGAAGTTGTGAGGAAAATGAAGGAATTTGTAATATTGTAAAACCTTAACCTATAATTCACCGTAATAAGCAACATAATCTTTGGCCGGATCTGAACTCGAGCTACTAGAAATCAAAACACGAACCGCTACCTTTAGGTAGGTTATGTCGTTTGTCACTCTCGTTGTCATATTTATGATAGAGTCTCTTCTTATGGTAGCATTGGTAACACTGCGTAAGGAAAGTAGGGACATTTTTATGTAGAGGCGAGGGTTTGTTTTTTAAAGGTTAACATCACTGTTTTGCCGACTCGTCACTCAACAGTTATCGTATGATAAGCGTCTAGAGATAGGGCAAAATTATCGATACGATACAGTGCATGCGCAATGACAAAACAAGAAAATGGGTATTATTATGTTTTTGCATGACCCTACTCTCGCTTTGCTCGCTGCGGGGGTGCAATCAACAAGAACTAACCAAAACTAACCCAAAATTAAGAAAAAAATTTTTTATAAAAGACAAAAGTAACCTTAAAAAAAGTTAAACAAAATATCTGTCGCGACGATAGACGTATAAAATATATCTATGGTCGCATCCCACGGGAATCGAACCCGCAGCGCAGAAATAACAGACAAAACCTCTATCTACTACACCAGGCTAGAACGTACAGACGTGGATAATTCCGATATTTCGGCCATATTACGCATGCACGGTATCGCATTCGAAAATTTGGCCCTATCTCTAGACGCTTGTATGAATTTTAATATTCGGTTTTGGCGCCAATTCCGCCATCAGTGCCATCGTGAGGAATTTTAAGGAATTTCCTCGATTTGAGTGGAGAAATCGATAGCATACTGTTGGCAACACTGGCTTGTAGAGGTGGTTTAACAGGCTTATGGGTAGGTAGTTTTCAGGATCTTTTGGATCGCCCTTCTTGTGTATTAAAATGGTTAGAGCATTGTGCCATCTTGTAGGTGATTCGCCTCGATGCAGACATAAGTTGAATAGTTCTTTATTTTCTTTAAAAGTCTGTCCCCTCCAATCTTTACGGCTCGGCTTCTATAACAGTACAGCAGAGAATCCAGGATAGAATTCAGGATGGCCAGCAAGAGATGAATGATTTTTTGGAGCTGTTAAATAAGGAACCTGCCTCTCAGAAATTAGTCTGAAATTTGTGCCCTATATTGCTGATTCTGGAGCTGGAAATGGTGCAGGTGCAAAAAACAGAAACTGACTCCATTACAAGTTTTTTGTTATAATGTTGGTGGAATAAGAACTAGGAAGGCAATTTTATGTTCGGAATATGATGTTTTGGTTTTTGTAGAAAGTTGGCTCTCGAAGGAGTATTCTGATGCCGAGTTGGGAGTGAAGTCATTCAATCTGTTTCGATGTGACCGGTCTAGCATTACCAGTAATAGAGTCGTGGAGGAGGAATTTTAATTTACGTAAGAGGCTTTGTCAGTGTTAGAAAGCTTAAGTTAGCATATAATTCTCTTGAACAACTATTTTTACTGTGTAAATTAGGTGATAGTAACTTTATTCTTGGTGGGGTATATATTCCACCAAATTCAGAAGTAAGTTTGTACGAGGGGCACTGCCACTCAGTTAACATCCTCAGACAGGAATATTCGGGCTGTGATTTTTACATTTTTGGTGATTTTAATGTACCCGAAGCCAGCTGGAGGGATGTTGACTCAGGGGTAATTGTTTCATGCCCTTTGAATTCGGTAGGGCTGATTTTAGGTCAATGTTACTCGTACCTGAATTTTTATCAACAAATAACAGTCCCTAATAATAGGCTAGTCTTTTTAAATCTGATCTTCTCTAATAAATCTGATATTTTAGTTAAAGAGGCTGATTATCTTTTTAATGAATTGTTACATCATAAAGCATATTATACTCAATAGTTCCTCCTAGCGCAGGCAGAAATAGCACAAAATATGTTGATTTTTATTATGATTTTAAAATGGCTGATTATTATGGTATTAATAATTATCTGGGTGCAATAAACTGGGATGCTTTATTGGTCTCAAATGATGTCGATTTCATGGTCTCTCAATTTTATCATATTTTGGGAATGGCCATAGCACTGTTTGTTCCTTTGAAAAGATATAAGACATCTCAGTTTCCTTCATGGTTTTCGGCTGAATTGAGATCATTGGTTACGTTAAAGAAAGGGGCTCATAAGAGTTATAGGAGCAGTAATCAAGCTGCTGATATTTCAGCAGGGTTTGTTGAGTGCCCGGGGGAAGGAGTGTCAGATGGATGTCATCTACACTGACTTGTCCAAGGCTTTCGACAGAGTTAATCACACCATATTGCTAAGAAAGCTGGCAGTGTTTGGATTCTCGGAGAGATTAGTGGCATGGTTCGCTGATTTCTTATCTGGAAGGACCCAGCAGGTTCGCATAGGTAATGCAAGGTCGGGTAATATTGATGTCTGCTCTGGGGTTCCACAGGGTGGCCACTGTTCTCCATTGCTATTTAATACCTCTGTAAATGATATTGCCACCTGTTTTCAAAATAGTAACTTTTTGATGTTTGCTGGTGATGAGAAATTTTATAGACAAATTTCGTCCACTCTAGACCAGGCTAGAATGCAGCAAGAGTTAAATAAATTAAATGAGTGGTGTATTAATAACAATTTATTTTTAAATATTAACAAGTGTAATCTTATAAGTTTCTGCAAGGGAAAGAAGAGGATTGAGTCAGCTTATGCTGTTGATGGCCATGATATTCAATACTGCAGCACAGTTAAGGACCTTGGGATATGGTTTGATGAACAATTAACTTTTAATACACACATTAATAATATCATCATGAAGTCATCCAGGGTTCTTGGCTTTGTATTTCGCAACTGCAAAGAGTTCTCCTTGGAGACCTGAAAAAGAGTTTATATTTCACTTGTTGTATCACTGCTTGATTATGGTTCAATGATTTGGTCACCATTTTACATGAATAGCTGCTTAGTCTTGGAGCGTGTTCAGAACAAGTTTATAAGATTTCGTTTGTTTAAACTAAATATGAGAATTCCTGATAATCATATATATGATGATGCTTTACTGATGCTAAACCTAAAAACTTTAAAACAACGACGCTTACAATCTGATCTCATTTTTGTATTCAAGCTGATTAATGGTTATGTAATTTGTCCTGAACTTCTGAGCACGATTTTCTTTAATGTTCCACTTAGAAACCTAAGACAAAATCGCTTATTTTATCTGCCTTTTCATAGCACTCACTATGCAGCTCACTCTCCCATTGTGAGGACTTTAAGATTCTTAGATTCTAGCAATGTTGAAATTTTGGGCATTACCTTATCTCAGTTTAGGCATCAAATTAAGGAAATTGTTTGACTTGTTTTTACTTAGTTTATGTTTTTATTTTTCCTTTTATAGTCTAATTAATATGAATAAAATATGTTATGGTGATATATAGCTAATTTAATTAATTCTGTTATTATTAAATATAGTTTATTACGGTGGTTGGGTTTAAAATATTGTATTGTATTATTATTTTTTGTAATGGGGTTGATCCCGTATATTAATAAATAATAAATAATAATAGTACCGTCTTCACTCGGAGCTTTATTTATTTTCATTTTCTTTAGTGCGTTTCTTATTTCATCTGTTGTTATATCTGGCATTTCTTCCGATCCTTGGTTAACTACTATTTTTCCAGAGTTATCTAAATTTTCTGTTTGTTGCTCATCAAGGTTTTGTCGACTCTTGTACAATTCTGTATAGAATTCTTCTACTACCTTTAATAATTCTTCTCTGTTGATGGTCATAGTTCCACTTTTGTCTTTTAATTTGATTATTTCTTTTTTGCCATTGTTTAATTTTCTCCTTAGAACTTTGATAGTTCGTTGGATTTGTTCACTTTTGTCTTCTGACAGATTTGGATATCCTCTTGCTTATCTCTCTAATTTCGTGGTGTTCTCTGTTCTTATCGCTTTGCATTTTTCTCCTCTCTTCCATTAATACTTCTGTTTGAGGACTTAGTCTATTGGTATTTGATTTCTTTTGGCAATGAACTTTCTGGCTTTCCTCTATAGCTTCCAGTATAATGTCATTTAAGATGTTGACATTTTCGTCTGTGTTTTTCTTGGTTTCGAGGATAGTGTTGATGTGTTCTTGGAATGTGTCTGTATTTTCAGGGTCTATCCAGGTAGGTGTGCATTTCTTTTTAAACATAATCATAATATTTATTTGCCTTTCATAGATAAGGTAAAATTTAGAGTCTGAAACATACAATCTAAAAAACCTACATACTACACCACTCACAAAATATAAACATCACATAAAAGCAAATAAAAAAGGATTTTAAAAACATATATCTTCACTCATCAAACACACAGACATTCACATTACACATTCTTAAGTCACCAAAACATTAAAATCCTTGCTCTCTCTAATCGCATTCTGAACTTCATCAACATTATAAGGAACCAACTTGATCATATAGCTCTTTAACCCTCTCTTAAAAATTGACTGCTGCTACACTCTGAAATTATTCGGGAGTAAATTATACAATTCTATGCCTATATTATTAAATTTATGAAGTTTAGAAGCTGGTTTGACAACATCATTTTTATTCCGAGTTATTGTGATTATGTGTATCCTGATGTGTTTGATATCTGTTGAGATTACATTTTATATGGCAGATGTTTTCATAGCATATTTTCCCATAGAGAGTCAAGATATTAAACTTCTGAAAAAAATAATCTGCAAGTCTCCGTAGATGGTACATTGGCTATTACCCTAACAGCACTTTTCTGCCTCAGGAAAACAGCATTGAGGTGAGTAAAAGCTGCACTTCCCCATGCCAGGATACCATAGG
Source organism: Pissodes strobi (assembly GCA_016904865.1). NCBI lineage: Eukaryota > Metazoa > Arthropoda > Insecta > Coleoptera > Curculionidae > Pissodes > Pissodes strobi. The sequence goes on along the minus strand of MU193693.1, from coordinate 9,016 downwards.
ACATTCTGGAGTGAAAGAGCGCATAGTAAGCAAATGCTGCCTCCTGGTCAATAGTAAAGCGAATCTTTCTAATGGCAAAAAGGGATGATGATAAATGCTGATTTAGGGCATTTATTTGATGTTGCCACCCCAAAGAGAAATCAAGGAGGACTCCAAGGAACTTGTTGTCTTTGATTCATTCAAAAACAGCTCATTCACCGTAAACCAGGTCTTTGCCCTCTCCAAGATTGTCCGGAATGTATCATTCAGAGGTTTTTCCCTTGAACATTTGACACAAAAGGAAGTATCATCTGCATATTGCAAAGTGAGTGTTGATGGTTGGTCAACAAAAAAGGAAAGGCCATTGTCATAAAAGATAAACAAAACCGGTCCCTAATTCGATCCCTGAGAAACACTTCGGTTTAGTTGCAAAGCTGAACTCTTCCTATTCAACACATGAACCTCCTGAAAACGATCCTTGAGGTAGGACTTAAGTATTTCCAATGGTTTTCCTCGGACCCCATAGTGCTCTAACTTGCTGATTAATAAGGAATAATCAACAGAATCAAAGGCTGACGACAGGACAGTCAACAAACAGCCACATGCACCACCAGCCTCCATACATTCTTGTACAAACTCCTGAAATCTGTATAAGGCATCTGCAGGTAATAGCTTCTTTCTATACCCAAATTGACTATCTGTAAGTCAATAAATGACAAAAGGCTTTGACATAATATTGTTTCCAATATTTTAGAGAAAGTTGGCAATACTGAAATGGGTTGATAATTCTCAGGGTTAGCAGTGTCACCATTTTTAAATATGGGTACAACTTTTGCAATCTTCAACCTTGCTGGAAAAGTGTCCATACGATACCTCTCTTTTCCAAGGTCTATTTCTATAGAGGAATGGTGAGATTCTGTGGTCGCTACCCGTTGAAAATTGGTTCAGGACTGTAACATTTCTAAAGATTTGTTTCTTGTCGGCGATGATAAAATCAATTTCATTTCGTGTTTTTCCATCGGGGCTCTGCCATGTCCATCTTCGATGATCCTTTTGTAGAAGAAGCTGTTCATTTGGAATAGGTTCTTTTCTAGCAGGAAACTAAATAAAGTTACACCGCGTTCGTTTCTGGTGCCCAAACCAAATTTTCCGAGTGATGTCTCTGTAGCATCGGTACTTCTCCCAATCTTAGCGTTGAAGTCACCACATATTATGGTAAAATTGCTCTTTCTTCTGTTGATAGGGATCTAGCATTATATTTGGCGACATTGAGCGTTAGGGGCCTTTTACGTTTAGTACGGTTATTTATCATAGTTTTGTCTCCCCCAGAATCCGTGGGGCTGACTAACAATTTAGTGCGAGATTCTGGAAATCTTTTCCTACTCGCCTGGGGTAATACATTTTGAGATAATGACATTTTCATTTTAGGGGGTATATGGCGTGGTTTTAAAACCGGCCGCGCTTGCCACACATGTTGGCGGGTTTTCTATATTCAGCCGCCCATTCTGGGCAAACAGTCGCTGTTTGCAGCCGCCCATTTTGGATCAGACGCTGCTATTACCTGTTTGGTCCGCGGGAGACATTTCATTTCCCTCCTACCACCCACATCTAGGTGGCGTTCTCTTATCCGCAACCTGGGGACGCGCCCTTTAGGGGTTTCAGGCTCCCCCGAGGATTTTTTCCATACCTTCACAAATCGAAGTTCCTTGGAATTAGGAATCAAACTAAATTGGAATGCAAGCCAGTGAAATCTTGAAATCTAGAGTTTCTAAAGTCTGTTGCCCAATTTTACAATAATTAAGCAATCCAAAGGATTCTCTTTTTTTTACTAGGGAACGCAAGGGTGAAAACCGAAAACAATTTGCCAATTATATAGTGCAAGCAGAACGTCCCGACGCTTTGCGGTACAAGCGAATGACAATGAAGGATTAAAATAAACTATATACTAAAAAATTGCAAAATTAATTTATAATATCAGGTAACATTGTTTTTATTAAAAACACAAAAAACTATTCTAGCCGATTACAAGAAGTGCCGTAATAAATCCGAAAGAAAGAATGCAGGAATGGCGCAAAAGTCATAAATAATAAAGCGGAAATAAACTCGGTTTCGAGATGTAGCTGGGAAGCCAATTTTATAGCGCTTTGGCGCAAATTGCGACGAGATCTATAAGTCTCGCAACTCCCGCATAAATCTCTTAAGTCAATTCGAAAGTTTTTCATATCCGTCCGGAGTTAATTGTATTAATAGACGACGAGAACGATGAATAACTTTGAAGACGAGCCCGTAGTTTGAGCGAGAACAAAAAAAGCGATTAAAACTTTTAAACTGCCAAGGGTGATGACACGTTAGCACCAACTGAATAAGTTTTAAATTAAGTAAACAATAATATATCATTTTCGGCTCGCCTATTAAAAAATGAATTTTTTTGCCAAATTAACCATATCGAGCCATTAATTATTATGCATAATCCTCGAAGAGAAAGAGCGGCGTCTCGATACGACGGCCTTCTATAATAAATCGAGAAAAGCTTATTAAACCCCCTAACCTGAAAAGCCAAGAGGTAATGTGTCATGGGCCTGAATACGGTGCGGTGTCTGGTTCAGGAGTTTGCAGGATAATTAATTCCTCCGGCTGCATTTCGGAACGACGCGACGCGACGGTGTAAATTTTAAGGATCAACCTAGTTCTCGGGCGTCGTCCATTGTGCCTCGGCGATAAAAGACTCCCTTTGCACATTGTCCTATTTCTAACCAAATATTTGAATAAACGAAATTTGTCCGGCGTTGCCCTAGGCAGACGGCACGTTCTGGCGTATGGATGAAATATCTTTTTATTTGGCTCAAGGATTTTTTCCATAAAGCAATAAAATAACTCATATTTCCAAGACGTAGGGGGACGTTGATATTCGACCACTTTTGTGTGTATGATCATGCGGCTTGTCCCTTCCCAATCAGTTGTTTATGGTTCAGGTGGGGAAGGCCGGGGCGGTGTTGCTGATGACAGTTTTATTTGCTTATTTTGGCAAAAAGTTGTCATATTTTCTTGAAATAACTGCACAATTATATACATACTTACGTTCTAGGTTGTAAAATCAATGATATTTATTTATTTTGTCAAACAATTGCAAAATGCATGTTCTGCAATATTCTAACCTCACAAAGCATATACCTGTTGATTTATACAAACTGCATGGAGAGCCTACTTAAAGCAGCTTGCAATTATGGCCTACCATCGACTGAACGATTCTTAAAAAAAAAAGAGAGTCCAAATAGCAACTTAGAAGCTGAAATTTAAGACAAATATAAAACTGCATAACCATGGATTGGCGCCTCGTCATTTAGATCATCAGCAAATGGCCTACACATTTTAAATGTATTCTAAAATGAACTGGGAGAAAAAATGGAGAAAAAATGAGCTCGGATCCCTAGTGTGTCAACTGATGCCAATAATATTGAGCAAAAAGGCAAAAGAAAAAAAGGTTTGTAAACTTAATGAAAACTCTGCCGTAGATGGTCCCAAGCCCGTTTGAGAAAAGAGGAGGGTGGGGCTAACCACCCCACCTCGTAAAAAAAAGTATGGGTTATGAAAAAGCAACAAAAGCCTCTTCTCTTCTGATGAGCTTGATTCAAAAATGAGCTCAATGTCGTTGTTTGAGTCATTAAACAAAGATGGTCAGAGTAGTTAGGTGGGTCGGCTTCTCTTGGTTCTTCAGAGTCGATTTCAGGGACCTCAACAGGATGATATTCTCTCCGGCTGGTTTCACTTACTGGTGTTGGAGGGAGTGGGAAAGAATATTATAATGGAGGGAGAGGATCATTGGCAAATTTCCAATGGAAGCTGGTTTTCTGATTTGGTACTATCTGAGTTTCGTCTCTACACGAAACACTCTTAGTTGGGCTCAAGAATTTTTTAAAGAAAGATGAATTCCTAGTGATAACATATTCATTTCTCTTGGCTTTTATTCAATCAATTAATCAATATAATCTTTATTCAAAATTGAACATGTTTTTATGCTTAATGACTAATCTTTATATAGTATAAGATAGATGTCTTCGTTTCACGAATTCGCTTCGCACTTTTCACTTGCGCGAATGCACTCGCGTACCAAACATCTGCGTCTTATGGGCTGATGTCGGCCCTTCTATTGATTAGTCAAATCAGCGGTCAAGTTATATACAGTTACATGGGTATATTCCCTTCAACTGAGTTGAATTTTACGTTGCCTATAAGGTTGTATTGCTCAGATTTAGTTATTTGCTGTGTGGGTCAAGCTTAGTTAGTTACGCAGGAAAAAGTGTTGCAAAAAAAAAACCTGCTTCAAAATTTACTCAAGACGGCACAAACATGTAACGTTTATATATACAAATATATACAATATATACATATATACAGGTGATTGGCATAATTGCCAGCCGAAGTATGCATATCGTCGCATATACCATACATACGACGTATACGGGTGCCCTAAGGGCTGGTTACAACATATAGTTAGTCGCTCAGAACACGTAGAGGTTGCATGGGAGGGAGGCACGTGCGGCTTCGTAGCTGTGGCGTAAATGATGTCAGTCGGTCTGTCTTGTTGATATAAGTAGGCATGGGGAGACTCCGCCCACAAAACCGACTAGGTCTGGTGGCTCCTCCCCGTGTCTGTCTTGTTGCATCGGTTTTTATTTTTCGTAAACTCGATCATCGGCGTTGAATTCGATCGAACTACACCGCTTATGATGATCGAAATTTACGAACGTTTATTTGTGCTGGTTGTTATGTTGCGTTTGTATGTCTACTCAGTGTTTGTTCGTAGTCATGTGTTATGTATGTTTGTTATTTCATACTTAATGTTAATGATGCCTTTGCTTGCATGTTTGCCATTTATGGCGGTCGTAATTCTTGATAGAATAGGTCTGTGTGTCTGTATAATGGTCCATGTTTAGATCGCTGAAGTTGGTTGTATCGTATGTTTGCTATACCTGCGGTCAGTTCTGACCCCTGATACCATATTCATAAAACTTGCATGCAAGTTTATTAATATGCTGGTCGATATATTCTATATTCGCCATGTTGGGGAGTTCTGCAACACGCACTCTGTCCCATAGTGTCAGGGAGAAAGCCGCCCGCAGGTATCTGTTTTGTATTGTTTGTATGTGCTTTAGGTGAGTCTTTGCTACCGAGCACCAGACAGGCGCCCCGTAGAGAAGAGTCGGTCTGATGATTGTCTTGTAAATCGTGAGTTTGTTAGTCGGGCTCATGTAAGATCTGGTCCGAACGAGTGGATTTAGAGTCTTTTGCGTTGCGATGTTTTTAGCCCTTATAGCCGCGACGTGCTTGGAGAAGAGGAATTTGCGGTCAAAGACTATCCCTAGGTATTTAAGTGGGTCTTTCGGCGTGATCGCCGTGTTGCCAACTACTATTGGTGCTAAGTCAACATTACGTTTGCGTGTCAAAATACCTAGCTCTGTCTTTGCCGCATTTAAGGAAATTTTCCAGTCCCTATAATAGGGAGCTAGAAGGTTAAGATGTTGAGTGAGATTTTGCTTTGCAACCTGTACGTCTGACGATTGTGAATAGATCACAGTGTCATCAGCGTACAGGGCAAAGGAAGTTGAGGGGTGTGATGGAAAGTCAGCTATAAAATGACTGAATATTTGCGGCGATAGTACTGTTCCTTGGGGCACACCGGCCTTGATGCGCCTTGGACCTGATAAATTGCTGTGAACACGAACTGAGAATGAGCGATTCGCAAGGTACGACGCAATGAGGGATGCTATATGTAGTGGCATTCCATGAGTAGCAAAAAGCTTGTATATAAGCCCATTGTGCCATACCTTGTCGAATGCTTTCTCTATATCGAGAAGTAACAATGCTGTTGCCTTGCTTTCATTGAAGCCATTGAACGTGTCTTGCGCGACTTTCGCCGCGAGCATAGTGGTGCTGTGGCCGCGGCGAAAGCCGAACTGTTCATGGGGCAAAATCCTCAGATTTTCAACGACATTATTCATTCTCGACATTACGAGCTTCTCAGTTACTTTGCCCAATGTGTCGAGCAAGGAAATTGGGCGATATGAGGCTGTGAGCCTCGCATCTTTGCCCGGTTTAGGAAACAGTATTATCACCGCTTTCTTCCAGGGTAGCGGAAAGTGTTGGAGGCGTAAAATAGCATTTATAATGTGCATAAAGTGGATGACGGCTTTATTCGGCATATTCTTGAGAAGAACATACGGAATGCCGTCAGGACCAGGGGCTTTGTTTCCGGGTAGACGGGCAAGAACTCTCTTGATGTCCAGTGGAGTTATTAAGAGTTTACTTAGCACTTCCGGGGCGATAGGATACTTTGTGGAGATGAAGTTTTCCACTGCAGCATCTACAGTGTCGTGAAATGGAGTCGTATTTGGTGTCTCGCTAAAGATGCCCTCCAGGTAGTCAGCGAAGGCCTCTGCTTTCTCGACGTTATCCGTTATTACATCACCTTGATGCAGAATTCCAGGAAAATCGGCGGGGCCTCCGCGAACGCGCCTGGCGAGCTTCCATAGCGAACCATCATGACGGTTTATGGAATTGACATATTCCATCCATTTCTCATTCCTGTAGGCTGCAATGAGTGCCTTTATCTCCCCGGTCATTGCTATAAACTGTTCTCGGTCTATGGCGACCCTTGCTCGTTGCCACCTACGCCGAATACGGTTACGGGATGTGATGAGGGTTGTTATGTGTTTTGGAAGTGTGTCAGTAAACGGACGTTTAATGACAGTAGGGCAAATTGCGTCTCTGACGCGCTGGATGTTTGTGACTAGAGCTTGCACCTCGCTCTCAAGTTCTGGGATAGAGTCTATTTGTCTTGGAATAACTGTTGCTTAGCTAAGCCTCACTCGGAACTCCCTCCAATCAAGATTCCTATAGGACAGGATGGTTTCCTGCACTACTTGAAGCCTAGAGCGTAGGCTAATCTTGATTGGGAGATGGTCCGAGTTGAGCTCATTCAGCTCTAGGAGCTCTGAAGCGTTAGTTATTCCTCGAGTAATAGCAATATCCAGGAACGATGGATTGAATCGGTTACCAGGATAGTGTGTGGGATTGGGAGTTTGATGATAGACTAAGTCAATGTTTTGTTCTACTAACCTATGTAGCAAGCGTCCACTCCTGTTGGTAAAACCACGCCAATTTGCGTGCTTTGCGTTGATATCCCCCAACAGGAGCGTCTTCCTGCCAGCAGGCAGCAGAGCTAGAACATCTTCTTCCTGGAGGCGGAGACCCGGAGGTGAATATGCTCCGACTATCCGCAGGCCACCGTCAAGCTCGAGAGCTACGTGCTCAATGACGGTCCTCAGGCCTAGGACCTGCTTATAACGGACTGACCTGCGAATCAGACAGGCCATGCCTCCTCCGCGTCGATCGGGCCTATCAAATCGCAGGACTTGTCTATCGTAAAATTTCAACCTGAAACTAGCATCAATGTTAGTTTCAAGTAAAAATATTATATGAAAGTTGGGATTATTATAAATGAAATTTTTAAATTCTCCGAGTTTGGAGCGAATGCCATTACAATTCCAACAAAGAACGTTAATGGACATTGTGTAAACTATATGTTATAGCCATTGAAGTCCTCAGTAAAGAACCTCATTGAGGACTGTAAGACTTCAAATTTGTTCCCTTGGCAGGACTCTAATAAGTTTGCATAATCATTTAACGCTCGCAACAATTCATTGAAATTAACGAGGCTGTTTATACGGTTTACGGCACTTTGCAAATTATTCATGTTATTTATAATGTGATTTGTATCTAATGTTTGAGGCTTTATTTGAGGATTAATATTTACGTTTTTATTAGCATCGACTTGATCCTGATTAAGACTAACCTGTGTATTTTTAGGAGCGCTTTGTTGGGTCTGTCCTCTTTTCCGGAGGGCGGGAAATTGCTGTTGGAATTGCCTTGCAGCTTCTTCTGTCGTACTGGATTCTTTGTTCCCTTGCCACGCAGGGTTGCTGGGGGGAGGTGCAGGCCTGTATTCCTGCTTTGTCTGGGGGTTGGCAGGCTGTGTTTGTTGTATCTTAAAAAGATACACAGGGCATAATACGCTTATGGCCCTGTGTTCGCCGTAGCAGTTTGCACATTTCACAATGCTGCTAGTGCATTCAGTGATTTGATGTGGACCTGCACACTTAGAGCAAGCCCATTTCCTTTGACAGTACGTCATTGAGTGCCCGTGTCCTTGGCATCTCTTGCACTGCATGACTGTTTTCGTAGCTCGGCGATTTTCCCATGAAATGCGCACATGGGAAAGGAGCCTACAATCCTGGTTTAGTTTGCGTAACGTGATTGTAGCATCTAGCACTACTAGATACAGTGGAACACGAGTCTTTTTCATATCGTACGCTGCTTTGACTGTAAGGCCGTATTCATCGGCGAGTAAGTTGCAAATTTCTTCCGTCTTGAAGCCACCGTCTAGCCCTCTTAATACAAACGCATGAGTTTTCTGTTTTGCTTCCGCATAAGAGTGAAACTCAATGCTTTCACGTTCGAATAATCGTTTTAAGTTCGCCCAATCCTTATTCTGCGTGTAGTAGATAATCACCGAATTTTTAGTGTAGTTTAAGTTGTAATCTACTACATGCATATCGTGTAAGGTCTGTCTAATTACCTTGTGGTCCTGTGCACCGCCTTTGATCACGATAGGCGGGGGTTGGGACGGTTTCTTCTTTTGAGGGGCTTTCGGTGTAGTTTTGGGGGGCTTTACAGGGTTGTTCTTTGTCTTTTTATGCACTTTACGTGCGGTGGAGGCTTGCGATGAAGTTACGCTACTTCTGTCATCGTTATCCTCCGGTTCCGAGTCTGTTAAAGCCTCGAATCTGTTTCTGGTGGGTACAGGTTCACCCTCTACATCTAGATGTACCGTACGAATGCCTTTCTTAAAGGGGATCGTCTTGTAGGGCGTCTTGAAAGGTACCTTATCGGGCTCCTCTGTTTGAAGGTGCGCAGATTCGAACTGCACAAGCACGGCCGAATCGTTGTCGCTAGGCACTTTATCTGTGATAGTGTTTTG
>MU193692.1:10913-22394 GCA_016904865.1 Pissodes strobi | reverse complement strand
TATTCACGGCGATATCTCGGGGCCAAGACGCATCATGTCAGGAGTTCCCCAAGGAACAGTTTTATCTTCGCAATTATTCAGTTATTATATAGCTGACTTCCCGTCTCACCCTTCAAGTTCCTTCGCCCTGTACGCTGATGACACGGTGATATACACACAGTCATCAGACGTGCAGGTAAAATGCACGCAAAATCCCATATAACTACAAAGCTGACTTGACTACTGGCAAACTAACCGTTATATGGGCCGACACCAGCCCCTAGTTCGCAGGTGTTTAGTCCGTGAGTGCTGAGTCGCGTAGTGAAAGCGCAACCCAACTCGCGTGACGGGAACACGCATTAGAATAGAAATTATATGATTAATTTATAAGTATCTAACACTGTTAATTTTGAATAAAACTTTGTCTGATTGATTGATCTTTTAACACCCATCCAATCTTTGCAGGATTTTCATAAGCACGTTCTGGTAAATGACTAGAATACCATATTTTTAACACACCTACAAAAGTAAAATATTATTACCTCTGTTAAGTGCTAAAATGCGAAATAATAAGGTCTTAACGTTTTTAGATGTAGTCCAAAAGCATCTACTCTCGGCGGAAGTTCACAAGCAGGCTTATTTGAGATTGTTGTAAGAAGCAGGGCCGGCGCCAGCCCAGGCGGCCTTTTTTGAGGGGCGGTCGATTTTGGGTTTATGGCTATCTTTTTTTCACATTTGAATACATTATTTAAAAAATAATTTTATAATACTCCGTTTATAAATGGCTTCTTTATGTGCAACATTTGTCCGAATGATACCCTGGCAGAATGAAAGGGCAATACAGTGGAATTCGAACACTCCAGAATTTTAGATTTAAATACCGCGTTTGTACCATGCGCTGCGCACACTTAGAATTTGGTCGTTTTAACAGTAAATGCTATATATATTTTCTTTGCTACATCCACTCAGCAATGGACAATCTTAAGAAACAAAGTACAACATCTAAACCTAAAACCCATCAGTGAAACCATGTGGGAGAGCCGTGTGGATTCATAAAGGCTTTGAAATACCAAAATGGCGAAATATACGATGCCTTGGTCGAAATCTCAAATAGAAATGCCGTTGAAGTGACGGTTAGGAACGAAGCTGATACTCTGAAAAGAAAATTAAATCTTTCAGTTTTTGCGTATGTGTCATCATACAGGGTTAGTAAGAAGAACCGGAAAGCTAAAATATCTTCAAAACCGATAAAGCTACATTTACAAAAGCGGTACCTGGAGGTTTCCTGACATGCGGAATTGAACCATGATATCGGCACTGTTGTCAGATTTCTCAGTTTTGTGCTACTCGGAGTCATTTTGTTATCTTAAATGGAATGCCCCACTTATTTTTATTGCAATAAATTGGGCATATCAAATTTAGTAAGATTCCAAATTTTCAAAATTTTATCTTTTCTAATTGCTGAGATGTGACAACGCATTATTAGTAAAAAGTACCGGAGCGCTTAAATATCTTCAAAATCGCTCAAGCTGCATTTACAAAATTCGGTACCTGGGGGTTAACGAGCATGCTGAATTGAACCATGATATTGACATTGATGCCAGATTTCCCAGTTTTGCGGTACACGTGTCAAAATTGTGATGTCATATCTCAGCACATAATAGATAAAATTTTTAAAATTTGGAATCCTACTAAATTGGGCGCACCCAATTTGTTGCAATAAAAACAAAAGGTGCTTTCCATTTAAGATAACAAAATGACTACGTGTACCGCAAAACTGGGAAATCTGGCAACAATGTCAACATCATGGTTCAATTCCGCATGCCCGGTACCGAATTTTGTAAATGCAGCTTCAGCGATTTTGAAGATATTTAAGCGTTCCCGTACTTTTTACTAAAAATGCGTTGTTGTCACATCTCAGCAATTAAAAGAGATACAATTTTGAAAATTTTGTGTTTTACTAAATTTGATACGCCCAATTTATTGCAATAAAAACAAATGGGGCGTTCCATTTAAGATAACAAAATGACTCCGTGTAGCGCAAAACTGGGAAATTTAGCAACACTGCCGATCTCATGGTTCAATTCCGCATGTCAGGAAACCCCAGGTACTTAATTTTATAAGTGCAGCTTGAGCGATTTTGAAGATATTTAAGCGTTCCGGTACTTTTTACTAAAAATGCATTGTTGTCACATCTCAGCAATTAGAAGAGATAACATTTTAGCAATTTGCGATCTTACTAAATTTGATACGCCCAATTTATTGCAATAAAAATAAGTGGGGCGTCCCATTTAAGATAACAAAATGACTCCGTGTAGCACAAAACTGGGAAATCTGGCAACAGTGTCGGTATCATGGTTCAATTCCGCACGCCCGGAAACCCCCAGGTAACCCATTTTGTATATGTAGCTTAAACGATGTTGAAGATATTTAAGAGTTCCGGTTCTTTTTACTAACCCTGTATGGTATAAGATCCTAAATAATGTAAATACAGTTAGTAAAATGGTACAAGATCCTGCAATAAATGTGTCGGGTTCAGGCAAGACTGCTGAATCACTTCAAGGGGCTTAGAACTGACAAGGCTTTCGAAGGTTTCTTGGTTGATGCGACTCCTCTAGCCTCTAGCTATTCCTTAGCTGGAAATTTCGTCGATTTTCACCCAGGAGGTACGAGCTCGACCAAGAAAATGGCAATTTACGTACCGTGTACCGTCTCGAAAGAAGATCCCATGAAACATTGCATGGATTTTGAAGTCTACCTCACTGACGGTGAAGAGGAAGATATATTTGGCACCGAATTAAAAGGCGAAATTTTCTCTTTGAGAGCTATTGCCTCCGATTTAAATTCGCCACAAGCTACCTTCAAATATATAGCTGCACATGATCGGAAGGCAACCATATACCAAACCTTTTTGTTGCCTTCCGGATACTGCTGGTAAGACGAACAAAAAATATTTCGATTATTTTTGAATCTAAGATAAGCTCATCTCCACACGGTAAGTAAATTGCTATTTTCTTGGTCGAGCTTGTACCTCCTGGGTGAAAATCGACGAAATTTCCAGCTAAGGAATAGCAAGAGGAGTCGCATCAACCAAGAAACCTTCGAAATCCTCGTCAGCTCTAAGCCCCTTGAAGTCATTCAGCAACTTTGCAAGAGTCTTGCCTGAATCCGACACATTTATCATTTTGCTAACTGTATTTACATTATTTAGGATCTTATACATATGATGACACATACGCAAAAACTGAATGATTTAATTTTCTTTGCCAGAGCATCAGCTTCGTTGCTAACACTCACGGCATTTCTATTTGAGATTTCGACCAAGGCATCAAATATTTCGCCATTTTGGTATTTCAAAGCCTTTATTGAATCCACACGACTCTCCCACATGGTTTCACTGATGGGTTTTAGGGTTAGATGTTGTACTTTGTTTCTTAACATTGCCCATCGCTGAGTGGATGTAGGAAAGAAAATGTATATAGCATTAACTGTTGGAAGGAAGTTTACAGAATCAAGTGTAGATTTTGCTGCATCGTTTACGACCAAATTCAGATTGTGCTGGTACAAACGCTGCAAGGGGATTTAAATCTAAAATTCTTGAATGTTCGAATTCCACTGTATTGCCCTTTCATTCTGCCGGGGTATCATTCCGACAACAGTTACACTTAAAGAAACGGAGTATTATAAAATTATTTTTTTAAATAATATGTTGTATTCAAATGTGTCCCCTGGCGCCGACCCTCCTTCTAACAACAACCTCAAACAAGCCTATTTGTGAACTTCCGCCGAGAGTAGATGCTTTTGGACTACATCTAAAAATGTAATACCTTTTTATTTCGCATTTTAGCACTTAACAGAATAACAGAGGTTAATAATATTTTACTTTTATAGGCATATTTATAAATTAAAAATATGGTATTCTAGTCATTTACCAGGATCTTTGTATGAAAATCTCGCAAAGCTTGAATGAGTGTTAAAAGATGATGTGTGGATACCACAGATAACTATTAAACACCCAGTGCCAGAGCCAGAAGACTTAAGAAGACTATTGTCCATACAATGTTCAGACAAAAATTGCACTAGTTTGCGTAAAACAGGGATTAAAATGTATGATCGAATGTAAATGCAAATTATGTAGTAATAGTTTAAATTTTAATGACGGTCTATCAGACAGAAAATGAAGAAGCCTTCTCAATAAAATAACATAGTGACGTAGTGATAATAATAAGGTCCTGTTAAGTAAACAAACACTGTTTGGTGTCTCCATGGCGTTCGGATATTATGCCTGAACCTGTCGCTCCAGATTAACCGACGAGCAACGGAATTTTTAAATTCCGCGCGCTTTAAAAAATCGTAGCTCCTAAACTATAAAAGTGACAAGAATGCGTATGCTACAAAAAACTTTTTTGGTCAAATGTCTACATGTTATTCACTGCATGTTATATGAAATTCCCAAAAACAAAAAAGTTTTTCGATTAGTGGAAATCTGCCTGCATAATTTCTTAAGTCCCAAGGTCATCGATATTTTGAGCATATTTAAAATAAAAAATACGAACCATTTTATATTTGGAAAGAAGCGCCTAAGTGTGTGCTTTAAAACAAAAAAAAATCATGTCGGTAGCTCTATTGAGTGTTTAGATACTAGAGTGGAAATATAAAAAAACAAAATTTTTAAAAAGGGGAAGTTTTCACAGTTTTTTTTTAAATAAAAGGAATCGGGACCGAAAGAAAAGTCGTATTTTGAGATTTCATGTGTAGAATGATCTTGTTAACAATACCCAATAGGTTTGATCTTGTTCTAAGCTGATATAAAAATCGATACAATTTTACCCATTATTTAATCCACAACGAAAACGAATATACCGAATATATTACGATCAATATAGATCGGTAACGACGCGACGGGAGGGCGCGGCGGGGGTGACACGGGTAAAGAAGCGTCTATCCGTCTTCTTGGAGAGCCAGCGGCAAGAAATGTGCCTGTTGCCACGTTTTGTACCACGTTGCCGATTGCCGCGTAAAGTTTCGGGAATAAATAATAGTTATTAATCATGATACAATATTTTTGTATCATGGTTATTAATGATACTATTTCGATATGAACACTATAATCAAACGCGTGTATCGTTAAACCAGGTTTCATTAAGCGTAGTTCATATCAAACGTGTATCATTCAAAATTTAATCTACGACGGCGCCGCCGCGATTGACGCGACGGTCCAAATAGATTTTATTTGCATAGATTCCATTTATCCTACAATTATTTCCAGAAAGGTTTTTGTAAAATTAAAATTTAAAATTATCACTATCACTTATCTAAACGTACTGAATTTTGGTGTCTAACCAAAATTACTAAATTTGATTAGGTATAACATATCGGAGGGTTCAAATGACTAAAATAAATTGGAAAGAACTAACTGAAAGTAACAGAAAGTTGATTGATTGACTAACCAAAACTAGCCAAAAGTAACTAAATGAATCAAAACGGGTTAAAACGTATCATAACAGATTAAAATTATAAAATTAACCCAAACTAACCGAATTTTGGCGACTAACCAAAACTAATTAAAATTAACCGAAAGTTGATTGAGCGACTAACCAAAAGTAACCAAAAGCACCAAAAAGAGACAAAACGTATCGGAACAGCTTAAAAATATTAAAGTAAGTTGAAACCAACCCAAATTAACCGAATTTTGGTGACTAACTAGAATTAACCAAAAATCGAAACGCGTTCAAATCACTAAAATAAATTGGGGCTAACTGAGAGTAACCGAAATGGATTGAATTTCTAACCAAAAAGAACTAAAAGCACCAAACGGGCTATCGGAATAGATTAAAAATATTAAAGTAAGTTAAAACTAACCCAAATTACCCAAAATTTGGCGACTAACCAAAACTGGCTAAAACGAATCGGCACAGATTAAAAATATTAAAGTAAGTTAAAACTAACCCAAATTAACCTAATTTTGGCGATCAACCAAAACTAACATTAAATTTCATTATAACGTATCGGAACCGGTTCAAATGACTAAAATAAATTTGAACTAACTGAATGTAACCGAAAGTTGATTGAATGACTAACCAAATGTAGTTAAAAGCATCAAATGCGGCTAAGACGTATGGTAACAGATTAAAAATATTAAAGTAAGTTAAAACAAACTCTAATTAACCGAATTTTGGCGACTAACCAAAACTAACCAAAAGCTTTAAAATAATAAAATTGGTTATAACGTACCTACGTATCGGAACCGATTCAAATGACTAAAATTAATTAACACTAACTGAAATTAGCCGAGAGTTAATTGAACGACTAACCAAAACTAACCAGAAACCAAAAGGGCTAAAACGTATCGGAACAAATTCAAAATATTAAAGTACCTAAGTTGGAACTAACCCAAATAACCGAATTTTGGCGACTAACTAAAATTAACCAAAACCATTTAAATTGGTTATAACGTATTCGATTCAAATAACTAAAATAAATCAATAAACCGTAGTAATTGACATATATATGGATGAAACCACATTACACAAATTACTGCTCCCGACCCACCGACCGGCCACTCAATATTCGCCGAGAATAAACAAATTTGTAAATTCCGGGCGCTTTAAAAAATAATATCGCTTAAACTATAAAAGTGACAATGACGGTTTTGCTACTAAAAACTCCTTTAATCTTTTGGCTACATTTTCTTCGCACAATATTATATGAAATTCCCAAAAACAAAAAAGTTTTTTGATTGGTAAAAATTTGCCTGCATAATTTTTTAATTCCCAAGGTCAACGATGTTTTAGTCATATTTAAAATAAAAAAAAATACCAACTTTTTCATAGTTGGAAAGAAGCGCCAAAGTGTGTTTTAAAATAAAAAAAATTATGTCTATAGCTCAATTAGGTAAATAGATATTAGAAGGGAATGTAAAAAAAACATTATTTAAAAAGAATTGAAGTGTTCGCAGTTTTTTATTGATAAGAAAAACGGGACAGCAAACAGGGATCAGTTTGGAGTGCAACCAGATACCCAGATACTTGACGCATTTCTTAGTCACAAGAGGGGTTCCTTCCAACGTGATGTTGGGAGATGCTTCCCTTCCTTTTCCTGGTAAAGATGACCATCTATACCTTCTTGGCATTCGCCCTGAGTTCATTATCCCTACACTACTGCGAGAACCTTATCAGTGCTTCCTCCAGAAGCGTCTGCAATATCCAGATCTCAGTACTTTGTGCCATAATAACAACGTCTTCTGCACAGGCCTGTACATAGATCCCATGCTCAACTCTCAGGATGCATAGGATCTCTTCCACCACTAGTGATTCTGTAAACTACACCACAGGAAAGGGCAAAAGATCCCCTGAGGACATCCCCGCGATGACTCAACCCTCCGCCCGGTGAGCATGGAGCGGATCCAGCTCGTTATGAGCGGATCCACCCGCGTTCGCTCCACCGATCGGAAGATCGAACCCGCGGCTTTGTTATTGAAGGCCCCTTCAATATCCGCAAACACGTACTTTCGTATCGGTGTAGTCGTTCCTTCCCGCTTTGGGAATGAACACCACTCTGCTATGCCTCTAAGGCTTTTCGGCACATACCCATGTGCGATGAAGGCCCGGAATCAGCGACGTGCTAAGGAGTCTTCCGTCACGCCGCAGCAGCGCCCGGAAGATCCGATCCTCATCTACCGCCTTAAATTAGGAAGGGTCTCGATTGCCCACCTTAGTCTAGGTGACCATCTTTTTGGCAGTGCCATAGTCAGCCCTAATGCTGAACACGGCCCCAACCCGACCTCTCCGGCCCTCGCCTGTTGAGCCTGGGAAGTGTGTGGTCCGTGGTGTTTTTATGGCAGTGGCACATGCACTAAAGGGAGATCCAATGGCGCTCGTCGAGCGGTGTGTGTGCGAAGATGTTGATTGACACGGTTCTTGAATAGTTGTAGGTTGTAATTAGGGGGAAACAGATGTCCTGGGGCGGGATGAGGCGGGCCAAATCCTCGGAACATCTCCTGTGAAAGTATCTGTAAAACAGGGACATCCCGGCCACACGTCTCCGATGTTCCAAACTATCCAGATTCCGGGTCGCCGACGAGACGCACAGCTCTCTTCTGAATGGAATCCAGCAGCCCCAGGGTCTGCTTTGGTGCGGCACCCCAGTGTGAGCCATACTCTAAGCACGGTCTTATTTGCGCATTGTAGAGCGAGAGCAACTGCTGCGGTGTATACAGTATTTGTTGCGAAATAGCACACCAAGCTTCTGGGAGGCTGATTTTGCGATGTTAGCAACGTGATCATGCCAGCACATATTGTTGACCCAGACACCTAGCAGTCCAATTGACGAGGATGAAAGAATGGTCGATCCTGCCATAATAATGTCAGGGTCCGCCGCATTGGCCCCCTCTTGGCAAACGTGGCTGCTTGGGTCTTTACTGCATTGGACTGGACCAAATTTCTGTCGCCGCAAGTTTGAATTTTCTCCAGGTCTTGATTAATTGCTGTAATCTGATTCTGTCTGTGGTGATAAGTCTCAGAGTATCCGCCGGTGAAGACGTATAGCCTTCACCTGGCTTACGGACACTGCCGAATTTTACTACTGGGTCTCTTGACAGCACCTTGCAGAACCCAGTAGCGGCCGGGGCTTGGGGCACCTCTCGACAGTAGGCACTCCTTGGCGACCCTCTCAGCTCTTTCTTGGACTGCCCCATGGCCTCTTTATATAACTCGTGTCTACACACAGGAATATTACTTTGGCTCCCTGGCTTCCGCATGCGCAGAGTACTGGTGCGTTCGTTTATAAGCGTCTAGGATTTCACACATGGCCCTCCGCTCGCTTCGCTCGCTCCGGGGCGCAACCAAACAAAACTATGTGGTGCCCGTTGCTATCACATCCAGTAGTGGGATATTTACCTCCCCGCAGTAGGTAACCAGATTCACAATTCCCTCCGGCGGGCAGGGTTAATCGGCTGGGAAGTACGCTAACGCTAGTACCACCCTCTGCACACCTACGCTTGTAGGTATGTTAACCAGGATAGGGACCAGGTCCCTGGCAACCTTATCACTTCAGAAAAAGGTCTCCAGCCCCACTGTCGATATACCTACTCTAGGGTCCCCCAGGGTCGGGTCCGGTGTATATAACACAGATCCCGCCATGGACTTCACTCTGGATATGACAATCCAAGGTTCTTGGATAAATAGAATCATTGTACCTCCTCTACTATATTCCTGCATAGGCGGGACGTAGCAGCTCTAATATGCTGCAGATTTATCTGGAGAATAGACATAGTAAATGCTCACCCTCCGTTCGATCTCAGTCTGAGTCAGACCGACGGAGCTCTACCTTCGTCGCACTCCCCGGGGCGGGGGCCCATCACTGCACTAGCTCATAACATGGCAGAACCGGCAGCCTCCATAGAGGCTCCGACATTTACGTCCATGACGAGCTCACCCTCGAGGCCATCCTTCGAAGAGCTGCCACCTGGAACTGCTGGCTCCTTCTCGTGTCCCGACCCCGGTGCGGCCAGGGCTGCACCGCTGGACAGAACAGGAGAGAGCCCCTAGACGCGATGGTGCCAGCGGATCTATAGTCCACCCCCATCACGATCCAGAAGCCCTACTTCGTGGTCCCTCTGCAGTTTAAACCGTTCTGGACCTCAAGGAAGCTGACTATCGCCTCATTGGAGACGTCCGCCCCCAGCCCAGGAATCCAGACCGCTGCCCTCACGAGCCTCAGCTCTTGCGGATCCACCTCGACCAAGTTAGCAATTCCACAGGGCCTGACTCTAATCAGCTCCCTACGGATCCACTACCTGGAGTCCACGTAATCCGCGATTATCAGGATATGGCCCCGCCACACCCTGATCGTGCGAATCTTCGGGGGAGCTGCATCTCTCCTCATTATGCTCAGCACGTCCTCGGGAGAGGTTTATTTCCTGCCCTCGAAAACCGACCAGGACCCTCGGTTCCTCCGCCGTGACTACCTGAGCGTATGACTGCAGGGCCCCTTGAGAGGAGCTACTCGCGGTCTTATTTCCTTCCGCGGGTCCCGCTATTTTACGACCCACCTTCTACTGGTCTTGCCCCGGTGCCTCCTGATTGACCCTTGAGCCGACCTTCCTTTTCCTCTTCCCGTCAGCCGTTTCCGGAGTGCCTCCTACGGAACTCTCCGACGACGGCATGCCAGGTTGTGTCTGGGCCGAGGACGAGCTCGCTGTCAGTCCAGCCGCCAGGAGCCTCTTTCTCTTCGCCCTCTTCCTCTGAGATCTGCACCTATTTTTGGAGCGGACCTTGTCAGTTACGCTGGCTAAGGGGCCATGTCCCTTCCCTGCCCGGCTGCTCCCTCGCCTCACAGGGAACATTCCTTGTGATAGGGAACCCTTTGTGAATCCCCAATTTTATTTTTGTATTTCCCCTGTGTTTCTTTTGTAGTAAGTCCCACGATAATAAAAAGGGAAAAAGGGGTGTGCCCGGTACCCCGAGTTTAGTAGGCTATCGGCTAAATACAGCCCCAGCCATCCATCCGTTCGCTGCCGACAACGCCTTAGGATTAGAGGGGGGGGGGAGTTATGGTTGTCCCCTTACACGTGGTGGCCCAGGCAATTGCCAAGGCCCACTGCTTCGTCTAGGATCATTGCGAGGTTTATGGTATGTGTCGTGAGCTGGTCTGCGGTCGACTGTTCGGGCAGCATGAGGGGTGCTTTATAACCCTCAGTCTTATTCTCCGGCAGACCAAATGCACCTAATGTCCGTTCTGGCCCTCCAGCTATCCGCCACCTGGGGACGCCCTCAGTAAGTAGCTCAATCCCTGAGGAAATTTGTCTCATTTGGGCGATTAAAAAAAATTTTTCGAAACATTTTCTTTTTTTCTACTTATTTGAAAGAAATTAACGGTTGCCATGTTTTTATATCTTCGAGTCGGTGGCCTTCGATACTTCGTCACGAAAGTTTTTTTTTAAGAACCTCGATTTTATATGCTGTCGCCTGTTGCAAAGAAGCAAAGGCAGCAAAATTATTCTTTTCAGATTTTCCGAAGGATTTGAAAGAATCACCTGCAATGCTAGTAATTCCCTTCCTCGGTTTTCAGTGAGATAAACTCTTTTAGCCTAAATTCTACCTACAATCAATAATCAAAATACACCTTCAGGTTATAGGCAACAAAAGTAAGTCGTTTGCTGACTTTTGAGTAGACTATATTATCTTAACGCAAAATTAGAACAAAAATTTTGTATATTAGAAACCTCGATACATATACACAAAATAAATAGTTGGTACTGCTATTATAGCGACCTCAACTTTACACAATTATACACAAATTCCACTACATTCATATTCCCTATTACTAGGACATCTTTGTTACACACTGTCATAATGGTCTATTATTGCGGCATCACACTAAATTACTATTACTGTGACCTCAGATGTCACAATATAAATTCACGTATATCTTTGGTTCTACGGAGTGTATGGACGCCAGAGTCCTATTGCATGAAAACACATATTTTTTCGGTCACGTCTA
>JAEQML010064081.1:0-22399 GCA_016904865.1 Pissodes strobi | reverse complement strand
ATTGGAGAGTAATTCTTCTATTCCTTTGATTGAAATATATCCACTTCCTAGCTTTGGTTCGAGATTCAAACACGCTATCCCATTTGGATTTGATTTCAAGATTTTCAAATTCATCAAACATTTTTTTCTTTGCCTCGAAGAATTGAATATCATTCTTCAGTTTTGCAATATTTCCCAAATGAGCTTGAATTTTTACAGTAAGCATGTTCTCCATGATATAATTTCAATTATATCGAGCGAAATTACAAGTTGTAAGAATGCAAAGGTTGAAAGAGAAAGCGAAAATAGTTTCGAGAAGACTTTATTCAGCTAGTACGTATGTATGAGTCATTACATACTTGTATGAACGTGTTAGAACGATGTTGTATACATTATATTAACAGTCTAATATAATGGTGGGAAAGATATGAGAGGGGAGGAAATGTATCAGCGATATATTTAAGTGATGAGTGTTTTTTATTTTAATATTGTTTGAATCCCTTATCACAAGTGTGTGTGTTCAATAACAATTTAAATTGTTTATTTTATTTATATCAATATGTTGAGTGACGTATTTGACAACATATCTTCTTACTCGCCTTCATTATCATCATCGAATCAATCAGTGTCTGAGTGGGATTATAGTACCACTATAGAAAGCATAAATTCGATGTTTGAGGAAAAAATAGATGCAGAGCGTTGTTTAATCAACGAGGTTGCTGTTACCTTACCAGATATCCCAATTCAACTCTCAACAGGTCTTAGTCCAGCTAGAGATTTTTCACCATCTGTGAGATTGGCCTACATTAGCCCTCAAGTAAGCGATATTATAACTATATCATTCTCAAACCTAGACTGGATCGACTTTGTGGAGAACATCAACTTGAAACCAAGTATCAATGATGAAGGACATTTATGTGAAAATGTATTAAAATTAGCTAATTTCACCTTAACTAGCATTCCTTGTGAGCGTGATAGTAGACTACTTAAGATAGTAAGAAATAACCGCATAATTTATTTATCTAATGTATGGTTATCTTCGCTTGTTAGCTATTTCCCGCTTATACATCTTAGACTTATATTGCTAGACAATATCCATTTTGTAAATTATTATTATAATATTTTAAAATGTGTTATAGATAATATTGTAGTTGAAGAGACTTATTCCGAACAGATTACTCGAATTTGTACAATTTCCACCTCAGTTGAATCTTATTGTATGTTAGAAATATTGCATTGTAACTATGACAAAGTCTTGAGCGATATTGGTAAAATGATGAGAACTTTGTAATTACAGATATACTAATACCCCAGATAAGGGCAACTGTTTGGTTGTTCTCAAAAAGACAGACTACATCTCTAAAGTTGAGACATTTTTAGTCGACAATAGTTTTTCTCTTTTACCTAACAACCCTTTTAACAGTTTTATAAGGAAAGTCACCAGATTCATTAAGCACTTTGGGGTGTTTTTTGAACAGAATAATGCTAGAAAAAATCTAATTTCTAGCAATCCTACAATACCGAGGTTATATGGTCTACCAAAGATTCATAAAATAGACACACCTATCAGACCTGTGGTAAGCTTCACCAACACTCCTGTTTACTTCCTAGCACAGTTCACATACAACTTAATTAAGGATATCACCAAGTTCACTCCTACATACTCGGTAAGTAATTCAATTTCTTTAATTAATAAAATAAAAAATTTAACACTGCCACAAAATTATATTATGGTCTCGTTTGATGTGTCCAACCTTTTCACTACGGTGCCAAAAACAGAGGCAGTACAACTTGTTGGTGACCTTCTGACTTCATGTAACGATGAACAAAAAATTAATATATTATCTCTCCTCAACCTCTGTTTGTCTCAAGATTTTTTTCAATTTAATGATAAATATTATAAACAACCTGATGGCCTAGCAATGGGCAGCTGTCTTTCACCTTTTCTGGCAGATGTCTTTATGAACAACTTGGAGAATATACACATAGTTACTCCTAACAATAGTGAAATCCTTCATTGGTTCCGCTATGTGGATGACTGTCTTTGTTTTCTGAACTGCGAAGTCCAAGGAGCCAATGCCCTTTTGGATAAGCTAAATGTCATTCATCCAAACATCAACTTTACGATTGAACTCGAGTCTAATAAAAAACTCAATTTTCTGGACATCACTATTCGCCGAAGTATGGTTGGCCTTGATTTTGCTATTTACAGGAAGCCTACCCAGACTGACCATACTATTTCTTATTTATCCCACCATCCGTGGCAGCATAAAATGGCAGCTTTTCATTGCTACGTTAACAGGCTACTCAATGTACCTCTGTCTAATAGGGAATATAACAATGAAGTGAACATAATCAAGCAGATTGCCTTCAATAACCAGTTTGACCCCAGTCTTGTTGATAATTTGATAACTAAAACTAAACTCAAGAAATTACGAAGGGAACTCTCTCACGGCTTGTTGGACAATACATCTAAGAAATACTTCTCTATTCCTTTTTTTAATGTTCAGACTAATGAAAAGATTTCTAATACAATCCGCCAATTTGTCAATAATTCTTTTGTCTCTTTTAAAAATAAGAATCAATTACAAACTTTTCTAAATAACACGAAAGATAAGATTGATACCCTCTCGAAAAGTGGAATCTATAAATTGTCATGCAATTCGTGTGAGAGCACCTACATTGGCAGAACTTGCAGGCCATTAAAAGTCCGCATCAGCGAACACTTAAACAGGAATAACTCGTCTTTTGGAGAACATTTACGTAATTTCAACCATAGTTTTAGCCCTCATTCCAACTCAAAAATCTTGCATAGTATTTCTTCAAAGAATTTCAACAGACTGGACTTTTTGGAGGATATCGAGATCAACAGCGAGTTGTCTCAGAACAACCACTGCCTCAATACTCAGGTTAATCTGAATAGATCATACATTCCTCTGCACAGGAGACTTCTCAACTAAGGTTCCTTTGTTTTCACTTGCATACTTCTTACTTGCTGAGTTTGTTCTTTCTATATTTTCTGTAATAGCTATCCACTCAGAGTACTTTGTTTATTTTATCTCTTCACAGCTCATTTTGGGTGGGGTCAGTCTTACCCATATCTACTGCACTGATTATAAATACCCTAAAAAAATTTTTATTTCAAATAAAAATTATAGCACTCAAACAAGGGGGGGGCCAGTCTCGTGGATTGGGTCTAGCTGATGTCTACCTTTAATGCCGTTGTTTTTTATAATTATATAAATAAAACCAAAAAAATTTTTGACTTTAGTTTTTCTTTCTAATATTCTTCTACTCAGTCAAGTAAGCATCATCTTTCTTTAATACAATGATTTTCTTGAGTCATCGTTTGCTCTAGAAATTATATATATAATACAATTTTATATAACATTTTTATTTAACATTGATCTTATCTTTTGGCCTCAACTAGCTTAGTGTCAGCCAGTCTGTTCTCCAGACTTCCTTTCTAATGTTACTTGTTTCATTTGTATTCTGAATAACTGTCTGTATTAGTTTAACATTTATTTTTAAGATTTAAATTTACCGCCAAAATTGTTTTGCGGTCCACTTCCTGTGGCTTCAGAGTTGCTTGACATGACTGTCAACTTCAACGACACATTTTGTCGTTCCACGTAACGCGTGGTTGGGCATTGTCCTTTTTTAAAGATTATGTTGCCTTTTAAAATGTGACTTTTGACTTTTTGATTGTGATGTGACCATTGTTTGTTGGTGTTGTTTGTTTACTCTTCGTCGATATGTTCTTCAGGTCCAATGACAAGTAAGTGTAAGAACCTCTACCATTTTCCTTTGTATCTAAAAAAATCACCCAAAAAATTACAAAAAAACACCATTTTAAATCTCACACCTATTTTATACCTTTTAAGCTTTAAACACTCTCTGAATTTTGATATAACTTTGTCATTTCTTAATTTTCCATTTCATTCTTAAAGTTCTCACAGCAGCCATTTTCTTCTGCTAATGGGTGGTTCTTCTACTTACTTTTCAGGTAACACTGATGATGGCTTAGGCCGAAAGCGCTCTGTTATGCTTTTATAAGAAGTCCTTTTGGATTAAATTTTGCATGGAATACAAAGTGTTTCATTTGGTATGATTCATACATGCACACAGCCACCACTCTTCACTTAGATATACTAATGCCCTATACACATGAATATATCATTTAAAAAATAAAACTATAGAATATTTGTATTTGATAAATGTGTTTTATTCATAGATTAAGGTATATAAACAATAACTTAGAACTATACATATTATTATTTAAACTAACTTAATAAATTATTCTCATCTATCCATGTAGGGCTGTTAAATCCTAGCCATTTCACACGCACCTGATTGATACCATTCCTTTTTCTACGAGCAATAACCTTTTCTACTAGGTAAATATCAGAGCTATGTGCTTTCTGTAATTCTGTCTCGTAAAAACAACCCTTGATAGACATCCCATAGAGATCTTTAAGAATGTAGGTAACTGGGTTTGTTAGATTAATTTTATCAATTTTAAATAATTCGGGTGACCAATTCATTTCATAGCCTTTACAAAATGCACCCTTATGTTTGCTAATTCTTACAATATCATCAACTTTATATTTTATTTTAGCTGGAACAATTTTTGGAAAATCATATACTTTTAATACTGTTTTATCTGTAACTTGATTAGGCCTCATTCCTATAGTTCTATGTTTGGTGTTATTATACTTATCCGTTATGCTTTTCAGTATTGTAATCCATTCATGCTTTCCATCAAGAGAAAATTGTTTATAAATAAGATTTTTCAGTGTTCGAATCACTCGTTCTACAATTGCTGCTTTTTTAGTACTATAAGTTGAATAATGATTAATACTGTATTGCTTCATGAGTTTTTTAAAGTGACGATTATACATCTCAGTTCCTTGGTCAGATTGCAGGTTTTTAGGATGATAGCCAGCTTCTTTAAAAACGGAATCCATAGCCTGACTAACGTGTAAACCAGTTTTGTTTTTTAATGGTCTTGTCCATACATATTTCGAATAGCAATCAATAACTACTAATATGTAGCGATATCCCTCGTTTAGTATAGCATATGGCTGCATTTCAGCTAAATCCACCTGCCATAAATCTGCAAATCCGCGGATAATTGTTCGTCTTCTTTTAAAGTTTCGTCTAGCTGGTTTGTGAAGTTCTTCAACGACTTGTCTTTTCTCATTCGAAATCATTTGGGGGATATGTTTAAGTTGATAGTTTCTTCACAAATGTGTTTAATTTATAAAAATAATATCTATTATATAGCTTAATCTTTATTTATTCGCCTTTCTTGAGCCTCCCTTCCTCCCTGGTGGTTTGATAAACTCTGTAAGTACTTCTACTGTAGAGGCTATATTATTAATTCTCTTATACACTTTGGAAATATCATCATCTATTTTTTCTATAATGCTAGTCTTTAATTGCTGCAAAGCGAGTTCAATACTTGTTTGAATATCTTCTTTAACATGTTTTAGATCTATCTGTCCTGAATTGTGATAATCGTGTATACGATTCTCTAATTCACCTGTAGTTTGCTTCATGGCTGATGCTATGCTGTTATTCACCATTTTCAGTGAATTTAATAAATCATCTTTGCTTTTATTAATTTCATTTTGAACATATTTAGATGTTACGGCCTCGTTGATTTCTATCGGTTCTGCAAGATTACATAATCGTTTGCTTTCCATATCATAATTATTGTCTAAAGTTCGTTTAAATCCTATGCCTGGAGGACCTCGAGTTTTCAATATATTATAGCCCTTTTGTCGACCAAACTTATCTATAGTTGAAGTGCTCATTTTAACACTACTTGTAGACAACTAATAAATAAATATCCATATCATACACATGCATCTTTATAAATACTTAATAAATAACCCCTTCTTCTCGCAGTTCTTCGATTATTGACAAAATTTCATTATCATGCCCCGTATTTCCAGCTGCTTTCGAACTCCAAAGAAGCCTTAATCTTTCAATAAGCTCTTCTACCTTATTCCAATAGACATATTCAACATTGCTGTGGTGATTATATGTTTTTTCCTTTGGTATTGCTTGCGGCATACCAGTACCAGATTTTTCCATCAAGAATGGTTTTATTAGCTCCTTATATTTTCGAGATTGGCTTCTAGTGATCCCAAACTTAGAGTTATAGTTTTTATATAAAGCATTTGATTTTAATAAAATGTCTATGTATGCCTCTTGAGTTTTGCTATCAATACCGGCAATATTTGATAAAGCATTAGGCTGTTTTAGGAAAATTAGATCTAACAATTCCACGGTTATTGGATATACACACATAATCTGTCTACCTTTTCGTAATGATATGCTATTAGATTGGAAATGAACAGTTGCATCACCAATTCGATACCTATTAACCACATCTATGTAAACTCCAAATACAAGATCTATAGTTTTATCGTTATGCTTTAGTTTATCTAGATACGACTGGAGAATAATGTTCAACGTTCTATCATCGTGAAGAGTTGTTTGATTACTCGATGATGATGGTGTTAAATAATCTTCAGTAGGATCTCTCACTACCTCTAATTGTTGTTGTTGTTGTTGTTCAATCTCATTTAACGAGGGTTCTATCATAGAAATCGGTTGTTTTTTCTTTCGGATAATAGGTGTGCTGGCAAGTGTTGGTGAAAATAAAGGTTTCTGATTTTGCAACATTGTTTCGGATATCGATTTCAAGCCTTCAGTAACGGGTTCATAAAATTTCTTTAAGCCTGATTTTTGCTCTGAGGTTTCATATTTTAGTGACTTGTATTTTTTACGAACTATATCTGTTGCTTCGATAAGTTTTCGCTTTAAAGTTAGATCCTTTTCTGAATCCATATTCTATCTTTATCACACAAGTCTTGAACTATAACTGAATGATGTGTAGTAGTTTTAAATCTTTATATAGTTGTGAAAGTCTTTCCTAAACCTACCATTACCAACTTCGCTATCTTTATCAATCACTAAAAATCCATGTTTATCCCGCCAGCATTCAGAACAAATATCTAAAAATTGTGTAAATGTCATATCAGGTGAAACGTGATCTGTAAAAATATGTTTAAGATTTGTCTCATCCTGCTTAAATAAAATTATAAAATTTGCATTGTCCCTTATCAACTGTTTGGGAACACGTGAATATGTTTGAGCGAGATAGAAACTTGAAATGTTTCTATGTCTCCCCATACTAAAGTATGATCGAATGGTATCTTGCTGCTCGCATATCACATCATCAAAAATAAAAATAGAATTTTCTTTGGCTTTTGATGGTTCTAAAACATCCTCGTTACTACTATAGGTATAATAGCCGATTTCATTAATTGGTGCTAAAACTTCACGTAAAAAATCATATTTTGGTTGATATAGCGATTTTGAATAAACGTATACATTTTCAAAGCGTAAACCTTCTGGGTGAGTAATTAAAGAAATCATTACATTTGTTTTACCGCAATTTGATGGTCCTACAATTAACGCTCGTATGCTTCGAGGTAGTAGAGGTCCGTGATGGCGAAAATCTTCATTATCGTATAATCCACTTCCAGCAACGTAATCCAAGTTATCAACTTCCAGTCTGTATTTTGATTTTAAAAACTTCATATTAAAATTATCTGATATATAATGGGAGGCTAGATGATATTCCTATTTATTTCAATGCCAGCAGTTAGAGTGGTAGGACGTGTTAGTTCCTCTTCCTGCAAAGAACAGAAAAAGACTGGACTTGGTGTAGTAAATACGTTAATAAATAAGTTACCATTTGAATTACATCTACCAAAATATCAGTTTTGTGGTCCTGGTACTAAACTTTCTGAGAGATTAGATCGAGGTGATAGTGGTATTAATCCTCTCGATAGAGCCTGTAAGACACACGATATAGCATATGCACAAAGCAAAGACTTGAACTCAAGACATCAGGCCGATTATAACCTAGAACAGAGAGCTTGGAATCGTGTTATAGCAAAAGATTCTGATCTTGGAGAAAAGATATCAGCTTGGCTTGTTACAACAACGATGAAAACAAAAAGGAAGTTAGGTATGGGTCTTAATCATAAATCAGAAAATATTAAGAAGAAGAATGCGTTATTAGGTATGGGTCTTAGTAACAAATCAAAAAATATTAAGAAAAAAACACTAAAGCTGAATAGACATCTAGGTTTGAAGAAAGAAGACAAGAAAGGGCTTTCTTTTGGACGCGGTCTAGTTAAAAATGTGAGAGATCGATTAAAATCTATGAGAGATAGGAATGAAAAGAATATATTGAAATCAACAAAAACTGCTCTCGTTGCTGCTCGAAATGTTTTGAAAAGTACAGCTGGAAAAAGGAGAGTTAAAACACCTCGGATTATACCGATTCCTAAGACTGGTGGCATCCTACCACTAATCCCCATATTTGCAGGTCTATCAACATTAGGAGCATTAACTAGTGGTGCAGCAGGTGTTGTTGCAGCTGTAAATAAGGCAAAAGAAGCTAGAAATGCCTTAGAAGAATCCAAGAGACATAATCAGACAATGGAAGCTATTGCATTAGGTAAAGGGCTATTCTTAAAACCATACAGGAATGGGTTGGGGTTATATCTACATGAAAATAAATCAAAAAACTAATTATGTCCCTACCCCAAAAACCTCTATCAAATTTCGATATAATTAAATATGTTTCTAAACTAAGAATACCCTACTTTAGAGGTGTGTATATGAGAGATAATATACCCACTACAGGTCCGCGAGAAAGTGAGTCTGCAATTATAAATTTAGATGGTTTGAGCGGTGCAGGGACACATTGGGTAGCGTATAAAAAATACTGTTCTATGACTCATTACTATGATAGTTTTGGAAATCTTCCACCGCCTATTGAGTTGGTTATGTATCTATATAGAGGTATAACACCTACAAGAAAAATCTTGTATAATTACGAAAGGGAGCAGTCATTTGATTCAGCTGTGTGCGGACACTTGTGTTTGAAATTTCTAAGCGAAAAGCAGCAGTTATAATAACTTACATGCAGGGGAAAGCAGTAAAATCTCTTCAGGCTTTTGCTGAAAAGAAGTGTCTAATAGACATGTCTAAACAAGAATTAGCATACCTTCCAAAGGAAGTGATGATTGCCTGTGCCTCTGAAGAAATTGTTTATGTTTTTCATTAATTACCAAAAAAGTTGCAAGAGGATCCAGATTTAAATAAATACTTATATTGTACCGATCATTATAATAATCAAGCAGATGATGAGGATGTAATTGATGGACCACCTCCAAGGAAAATATTTTGTTGCTATTGTACCATTAAAGAAATTACGATGGCTTCAGACAATAAAATCGAAGTATCTAAACATCCTGAAGGGTACTCTAAATGTAATATGCTATAAATAAGCCGATCTTTAAATAATATCCTACAGTCATGACTTATACATTCACCTTATCAGATCATTCCAGCGTCTTGAGTGCGAATTTTTTCCCAGCCATAGAATTAGATAAGAATTCACAATATGGGCTGGGGCTGCTTGGATTTTACTCATACAATTCAAATTTTAATGTGGATGATAGTAATAACCAAATAGGGTTTAAAGCACCTGCTGATCCGGAGATAGCTTATATCGAGATCCCCCATGGTGCATATGAAATTGAAGAAATCCACAAGGTGATATTAAATGGTATACGAGAACATAATACTACTATTCGAAGATATGATGAGATTGGTAACTATGGACCTGAGTCAGAAAATCAAATTTTTTCCTTAGAAGCAAATAATAATACACTTAAATGTGAACTAGAGTCGATATATGAAATAGTTTTTCCTCAAAAATCCTCTATAGGTACTTTATTAGGGTTTGATAATGTGTTGTTAGAGGCCAATACTTTACATGTCTCAATGAATCCTGTGAATATTATGAAAGTTAGAATGGTTAAGGTCGATTGTAACATAACTTCTGGTGCATATCTTAATTCCGAGGAATCTCATATCATTTTTGAGTTTGATATTGATGTCGCACCCGGCTATAAGCTTACTAAGGAACCTCAAAACATTATATATTTACCAATCAAGCCGCAGGGACGTCAGTTCATCGACAACATTACGTTGAGAATTTTGGATGATAACAACGACTTGGTTAATTTTCAAGGCGAAAAAGTTATAGTAAAATTGGAATTAAAAAAGCTTTAATCAGAACCATAATATGGGCTTTCGTTTTGATAAACATCGAGTTACCGTCATTCACACAGGAGGGTCTATGAATCACCACCATATAAAGCTGGATGTTGATAGGAAAAAACTTAGTTCGAGAGTGAACACTCAAGGGAGAGCATCTTATAAGCTGAAAAAATCAGATAGAGCTTTTCTCCAATCTATAGGCCTTAAACCTCGTTACTAGAAGTTATTAAAATTATGAGTGAAAAACTCGAAGTGTTTGAAGCTCCCATCTACGACACTACTTTAGCAAGCAGACATGTACACACTTACAAACCATATGGATCACCGACATATAAAAATTCGGATGAAGTACGAATTTCAGTAAACTTTCAGGATCTAATACTTGATATTACAGATAGCTACCTCTACATCGAGGGAAAGTTTACCCCTTCTGATGCAACTAAAAAATGTTATCTCTCCAACAATGCATTGGCCTTCCTATTTGATGAGATCGGATTTGAGATGGGTTCTGAACAAGTGGTTGTACTCCGTAAGCCGGGGGTTACAACCACTTTGAAAACATTGGTTTCATATGGTGAGACGCAATCTCGATGTATGACAAGTTTGGGTTGGGGTCTTAGTGATGAACGTCAAGATATACTGAATGTAGATACCCATACATTTTGCGGAAGATTGCCTTTAATATATCTTCTAGGATTTGCAGAAGACTACTCTCGAGGTATTCTAAATGTAAAACAGGAACTTATACTAATAATCGCTCGTACATTCAACAACTGTTACATTGGCGAAGTAGATGCTGTGCTTGATATTCAAAAAATCGAGTGGAAAATTCGACACATTATACCTGATGATCGTGAAAAATTAAAACTATATTCAAGAATCAGCAAAGGTGGTGATAATGCTAGAGTAAAAATAGCATTTAGAAAATGGGATCTTTATGAATTACCATCACTACGTGAAACAACATCCGATATTTGGGCTTTAAAAACAGCTACGTATTTAGAGAAGCCTCGATATATCATAATAGCTTTTCAGAAGTTGGAAAATTCTGATAATAGGGAAAAAGATGCAACAGAATTTACAGATGCTGGGATAAGAGATATACGCCTCTCCCTAAACTCAGATGTTTACCCATATGAGCGTTGGAATTTAGATTTTAGTAAGAATTTATACGGTCCAGCCTATTACAGCTACGAAAGCTTTCAGAGTAGCTATTATGGACGGGAAATGATTGAACCAATGATGGATATAAAGGAATTTGCTATGAATCCAGTTTTTGTTATAGATTGCAGCAGTCAGCCCGAAGGGATTAAAAATTCTACTGTTGATATAAAGTTGGAATTTGAAGGACGTGCAAAATTTAGCAAAAATATTAAAGTGTATGCTCTTATATTACATGATGCATTTCTTTCATATAATGCCTTAGATGGTACTATTCGGGTGGGTGGGTTTTAATTTGTAGAACTTAATAATAATAAATCCTTGAAATATTTTAGAATAGTTTATTTTTAATCATGTCTCTGTACTGTAACGACTGCCTTGAAAATATTGCTTCACATTCGCATAAATTAAGTCATAGGCATAAGGATAAATGTTGTACTGAAATATATGATAACGTACAAATTGTAAAAACGGCTTTTAAAAATCGCCTTATTACATATCGTATTTTATCAGATATGCATACAACTGATGTTAAATTATATTTAGAAGAGCTTAAACATAAGATTATCAATTTAATAGGAAATAGCCTTTCGATTCATTTAAATGTTAAAGTTAATATGGAATTATTTGGTTCTTATACAGTGTGTCCAAAAAAGTATGCAACATATGGGAAACTTTTTTATTATTGATTTCTCAGAAAATTTTATTCTTGATAAAAGTTGGTGCTTGCCCTAAAACAGTAAATAAGTATTTCATATTTTCCGTACTGCTTTTAGTGCGGGCGCAAATGTCATTTTTCCGAAATCGCGTCAAGAGTAAAGTACCTTAATTTATAAAGATACAGCAAAATCTTATAAGGAAAAGTTCTTCCAAATTAAAAAAGTAATCTAAATATG
Source organism: Pissodes strobi (assembly GCA_016904865.1). Classification (NCBI taxonomy): domain Eukaryota; kingdom Metazoa; phylum Arthropoda; class Insecta; order Coleoptera; family Curculionidae; genus Pissodes; species Pissodes strobi. Next base: position 10,205 of record JAEQML010064081.1, on the reverse strand, counting down.
AAATTTGAGTTAAGTACATCAACTTTTAATTTTTCTTTTTTTTTCTCGATTTTTTCTTAAACGTTACGCCACTGGAGAATGTTTTGTTCTTTTATTATTAGTATACTTGCCAAGTAACTTCAAAATTTATTTAAGATTGAAATTAGTTACATAGTTGCATAATGTTGCAGTTTTTCCAGAGATAATAGCCAGTTTAGGTATCAGTGTGTTGCAAACACATTTAAACACTTTTGATTCAAAATTTTTTCCACTCAAAATCATGAATAGACCCAACTCTTTTCATTTCATGTAAAACAACTAATAATTTATTTATCTTTTGCACCCGATGAGTAAAATATGCCCAAGTATCCTAAAAAGCCATTTAAAATATTTGGTCTTGAAGAGTAGGCCATGCATTTGGAATAAAAACAAATAAATAGCAATAATTTTACTTCGCTCTGACATAGGAAATTATTTATTATTGAGTCAGTCATTCCAATTGTATAATTATTATTTGGACCAAAATTGTTTAAATGTGTTTGCAACACACTGATACCTAAACTGGCTTTTATCTCCGTAAATACTGAAACATTATGCAACTATGTAACTAATGTCTACTTTAAATAAATTTTGAAGTTGCTTGGCAAGTACACTAATAACAAAAGAACAAAGCATTCACCGATGGCGTAACGTTTGAGAAAAAAATCGAGAAAAAAAAAGAGAAATTAAAAATTGATGTACTTAACTCAAATTTCATATTTAGATTACTTTTTTAATTTTGAAGAACTTTTCCTTATAAGATTTTGCTGTATCTTTATAAATTAAGGTACTTTACTCTTGACGCGATTTCGGAAAAATGACATTTGCGTCCGCACTAAAAGCAGTACGTAAAATTTGAAATACTCGTTTACTGTTTTAGGGCAAGCACTAACTTTTATGAAGAATAAAATTTCCTGAGAATCCAATAATAAAGAAGTTTCCCATATGTTGCATACTTTTTTGGACACACTGTATATTGCAGACTTCTCAAAAACATGAGATTAAGTCATTTAATTCTCGCTATATGGTTACTTGTTTAAGTACGAACCTCGATATGATGTTTGACGAGTTTCAACAAGTTTTGTATAAGAAATCTTGTGAGTTTAAAGAGAAAGATAGTGGATGGTCATTACTTAAGCTTTTATTTATAGAACTTAATATAAACAAATGTTTGCAATTGAAGTAGATACGAAGATATGACTGCTTTAGAATTAAGTGCGTGTTATTGATTTATATTATCTAATATTGTTATCATTATTAATAAATGTTTGAAATATTATATTTTGTTTTTTTTTATTTCCCAAAAAACAAATAATAAGCTGCTAACAACATGAAAAAACATAATATTCATTAAAATATTTATTGCATTATAGGTACATAATATTTTACATATAAATAATATACAATATTTTTATTCTATTCAGATAATTGTTCAAATTCAATCTGGTGCATCTTCCGACCTTCCGATATCTTCCTCACCCCTTTGTATGTCAGCATTAATTTTCTCCCTTGGTTTATTTCTTGCAGCAGTTCGTCTGATAGATTTCCGAAACGTTCGGGTAGCCATATCGATGTCTTCATACCTCCAAAAATTGCTAATATTCTTCTTCCATATGTGGTGTTAATCGCCTTGAGTTGTGTTACTTCATATTTTGAATTTATGTTCAAGTCACGAAGATGAATCACATCGTATTCGGCTCTGCCAACGCCATTCAGCAAACTCACAATATCACTCATTTTATATAAAATATACGGGATATCTTGAAACACTAAATGTTTTTGGGGTTGATGTTATGTAGACTATTTTAGCTTGAAGAATGAATTTAAATATGCAATGGTGCTTCCATATATATCTACAACTCCTACTATACCACTTTTGCTAACTTTCTATTTGTAAGTACTACAGCAAGGGCTTTCATATAATTTTAATAGTGATGTAAGACGACATTCCTAAGATGACCAGTCATAGCATCAACCTTGAAATACTGTATACTATTTTTGTGGGGAATATTTAACAGCTGAGTAATCATAAACGTTTTTTAGTATCGTATAATACCTCGACTAATAACGTTATTTTTTTCATTGTAAAAAAAATGACTGTGCAGGAAATAATTTCTATCGATATACAAGGTTTTCCATGTTCAAGTGGATTTTTCCCTAAAGAGCTTGCAATTTATGATGGAGAACGAAGTTGTACTGTATTATTTAAACCTCCGTATTGCAAGCATCTATTGAGTGAAGAAGATCTGAAAGTAGTTACATATTTAGAAAATAATCACCATGGGCTACTTTGGGAGTCTGGATTCATCGACTTGAATGATTTACAAAAAGTTTTGATGGATATATTAAAAATATATGGCAACCCAAAAATATTGATTAAAGGCGATTTAAAGATGAATGTTATAAAGAAATTTATTGATGCGAGACAAATATTTAACTTTCCTATGAAGAATGAACCTAAGTTGAGTAAATTTAAAAAAACACCAGAATGCTATTTTCACAGAGGACGGAATATTTGGCATTGCGCTTTAAACAATGCTAAACTATTATATAATTTTAGATTCTGTCTTTTAAATGATATGTGATTAATAATAATAATAAACAGACAATAGAAAAAAATTGGTTTTTTATTTCCGTTTTCTTAGGTAAGGAACGAACGTGTTGCAGAAATCCGTTAACATGACGTATATCCACATTCCGTAAATTTTAAGCCTATACCGGAATAATAGAAATCGTATTAGTTTGAAAATAATCTGCATTTAAATACCTTAATGGGTAGTGAATTACTCATTAGGGCACTGGGTTTTTAATCCTCAGCTTGTCTAGTCGACAGAGACGTAGGTAGTCAGCGAAAAATTGAGTAAAATCGAATATTTGCTATTAATTCCCATTTACTTTTGGTAACGTAATAAAAAATGGATAATGACAGATGACGTAGTACCAAATGACAGATGACAGAAAAAATAACCTATAAAATAGAGCTGCTTACGCGGATGATAATGGCAAGTATGATAGATGACGTAATAAAAAAAATGACGTATGACGTAACCTGTAAAACAGGTACGCCATTCGAATCGATAGGTTACATTACTTTTATATGGGCTAAAAAATTTAAAAATATATATATAGTCGAAGTGAATGAAAAAATTATGTTACGCCCCTGGCTTGGGATTCATCCGTTATGTGAAAGTGAAAGGCTCGGTGACATCGTCGTCGGTTCGAGTATTGGGTCATGCGCAGTGAGATGGGATCAAAATGGGATTGATCCCAAAATGGGATGTTCCAGGACTGGTAAACTTTCTCTACTAACCCAAAAAAAGCTTCAAAATCGACGGTGCTTATATGACACCAGAACCATAATTCGTTTATCTGATTGTGTTTCGGTGTATTGTTTCCTTTCATTTTATTTATCTTTCGAAGATATTTTGTGTCTTCATTTCTTGTATCGAAATGTAATTTACCTATCGGTCTATCAGGAAGACACAGGCACACCATATGTTTTTGAAAATTAAATTAGACATGTTGAAGAATAGACGTTCCAAAGTAACGGTTAATTTTAAGGCGTATTTACTTGATGCTTAGCGAATATGATCTAGGACAGCATTCAATTGACCGAACTGTGACGTGGATGCTCTCGGACTCGCTATGCCAACTAAGTTAGGTTGGCAGCAATGTTTCAGGGTCAAAGTGTTGAAATTGTTGAAAATTTCTTTTTGCGCCGTGCTGTCTGGGCGACAAGCCGAGTACCCGGTATCCTTTGTGGCTTTTTCGAGGCCGAGGTGTAAATCCTTTTGGACTGGTTTAAATAATTGGGATCACTATTTTGAGATATTTTTGCTACGTTTAAGTTTTTTGACTCGAAGCAGGGCCATGGAGGTTACATATAAAAATTATTGTTGAGTTATTGGAATCCAACCTCCACGTGGTAAGTCACAAAATGTTCATGCAGTCTTTCAGTGGAATTAATTGTATTTTCCAATCTTTCTAGAAGAATTTATGTATTACTGTTGCTCTCATATTGCTGATCATTGGAATGGTCGATTATTGGTTTTGGAAAAATCTCTAGAATGGACACTGTTCGTTTTGTTCGATTGGCTATTACCAGGCCTTAAGCCCTATAGGTAAGATGAAAAACTAGTTAGGTTATGAGTAATCATTTCAATGTTAGATATTTACTTTTTGCTAAAACAAACAATTGTTTTTAGGGTCCTCTCCACGGGTACCGCTCTGGCACTCATATACCGCTTTGCCTAATAATCGCGGTATCCTTTCCAGCGTATTTTGGGTTACTTGTGTGTTTAAGTTTAACACCGATTGCGTGTCATCCCATTATTGCTTATCATCGGCTGGATGTGGTGTAACGAGTTTGGAAAGATCAAGTTATGATTTGAAGTGCTCTGGAGTTGCATGGACTGTACATATACTTATACTGGAATTTAGTTGAAGAATCGTTTAAGATTGAGAATACCTACTTCATAAGTTGTAGGTCATGCCATTCACCATTTTATTTGTAAGGCTGTCTCGGCAAATTTAGATTATTTACAGATTGAGTGATCATGCACATATTTTATTTTATATTATTGCGGCAGAATAAAATTCATGAATTTTAAACCCTGCGCTATTTACCATCACTCTAGTGTCCTATTATTGGATATGCAAAATATTTGCCCAACAGTTTGCGTCTGACACCATTGCTGATAGTAGTCAATATTATGTAAACATTTTTTTCGATTGCTTTTTTGTTTATACATGTGATTGTAATTTTGCTATATCAGTGTTGTTTTATATCGAGGGACCTCCTCATTAATAGGGAAAGAATAAAGTATTTATTTTGGGAAAATATTATGCCTTATTGGAAAGCTCCTCCAAAAATTACTTTTCAGCATTTAACAATATTATAGTTTTTTCCAAGTCGAGTCCCAGTTGATTTCGATGGCGCCTAGTATTTTCATTAAAGTGTGCCGAGGATCCACGAACCTAGCTCTCCACTACATTACTGGCTGCCGTTTGCATCTATAGGTAGGTTTTCTAAAAGGACTTAGGAAAAGTTGCCATAACTTTTTGAGATGGTAAAACCGTGTTGAGAGGTATTTAATATCCTATATTTTGCAAAAAAAAGTAGATAGAGAACTTTTCATGTGAAGTTCAAGAACTTTTGAGAAATTTGACAACAGACTTATAGCAGGATAGTTAGCATAGTCAATACTGTCACCCCCTATAAACAAAGGGAGTACGTTAGCTACTTTTAACCTGTCAGGAAAAACTGCTTTCTCCAGAGATAAATTTATAATCAAAGCTAAAACATTGCACAAAACAGACTTGCATTTCTTCAAGAAGTTATTAGAGATTTCATCAAAACCTGCGGTACCTGAAGACTTTAGATTGTTGATTAAAGCTACCACATCTGCAGGACAAACTGGAGGCATAAAACAACTATTGTCTCTTAAAGTTATGTGCTCAGATATAAAATCATTTGGCAATATTGGCTGCAAGTGAACGATTCTGTTTGAAAGGACTAAGTTTACTTAAAAATATACCTACCTATGTAAGTACACTACTTCTTTTTACTAGAAGAAATAAACTAAAAAAATATTAAAATAAAAAAATAACTAGCTAGTCTATAGTTTTTAGGTAAATCCCAGGCGAGTGGGTGAATTTGAATTTATTGTAAAATATATAAGACCTGTTTTGAAAATATTTCTTTTTCTGTTACTCATTAATATAGGTAGGCAACTAGTAAATTGTACTTTAGATACGTACATACTTTTCTAGATTTCTTTGATTTTCGTGTAATTAAATATTTTTTATTTTTTGTACGTTACCTATAATTTAAAAAAAAAACCTTACTTTCGTACTATCCTCTTGATAAATTATTTTTATTTCAATACTCGAGCCTACCGAGACTGACGTGACGAGACTCTCGGTCTCGAGTTATAAATCCTAGTCTCGTCTCGGTCTCGAATTTCGAAACGAGACGAGACGAGACCGACACTAGTCTCGTCAAGACCGAAGCACTACCTCCGCAACTGCGAGAACCTTGTCAGTGCTTCCTCCAGAATACTCTGAATTATCCCCACCTGAGTACCTTGTACCATAATCATAACGTTCTCTGCATAGACCTGCATATAGACTGCATATATAGACCAGGATGCGTAGGATCTTATCCATCACTATAGAGATAGACACCACAGGGAGGCACAACAAACAAATAAAGGAACTAATTAGTAACATATAGGTAGCTTTCAAAACAGCGCGCATAACGGTACATAGAGCAACAATGAATGGTATCGAAATGTTATGGTCTATGTATTGTTCTATTTTGAAAGTAGATTTTAAAAAAGATACAGCGTGTCAAATTTAAAATTTTATCTTGGTGTTTATTTAAATTACTTTTCACACTGAAAATATAAAATACTCCCATTAACGTAAATAAACTTTTTAAGTATTATGAAAATCCCATAAATATGGTTTTGACAATTTTGCAGTATTATTTAACATCTACAGGAATAAGTAACTATTACCCTTTTTTTTAATATTCGCCAACGTTTCGACGTTTACATGACGTATTTTTCAAGTTTCATTAAAAGTAGAAGTTTTAGTCTTAGTATGACTAAATCTTCTATTTCTAATTTGCCTCGAGAAAAGCGTGAAATAAAAATCCAAATATCGGCAAAATAAGAAATTAAAGCAGTTTTATTTCTCAGTCCTCTACTCACTACCTTGTCGTTCTTTTAGACTAAAAAGGACGCTAATGTTGAACAATTTACGGGTAAACCTAGTTTAACAATAGGATTGCAAATATTAACGAGTTCCAGTTTTAAAATTATTGTAATGCAAATTTCGAGAAAGTTGACTTCTCTGCTCGTTTTACCTCGAGTGTACATCCTCTAAATGAACATTGTGGACTTAGATATATAAGCAAATTCATGTCGAAGTCCATTTTTCATAATAAAAATGGACCTCTCTCCAGAAAGCTAAGCATTTGAAAAGCCACGACACTAAAAACGAATTAAATCTAGTTCGAAAAGGAAAAGTTCCGACTTAACACAACATTTTTAACAGAAAGAAGCATGTGCCTTGGAGTGCACAAGTGTAAATTTTCATCACAATGCCGAATCGGGGCGCCTTTCAATCGAATTCTGTACACACAAATATCTGCAACATACAGCGCTTACACCGATATTGAAATCTTTTCAATTGCTTTGTAAATTCAGACCACATAAAGCGGCATTTGTGTATTTTATTTGTAGCGGTCCACAATTCTTATGCCGAGGAAATGGGTTACATTTTGCTGGATTAAAGATTTTTCTGCGGGAAAATCATTCACTTATACGTTCCATAATGGAGTTTATAGACTGAATTCGATTTCCCCATTTACATTTTGAACATTTGTGTATTCAGCTTGATCAATATGGTATTTCTTGTGTTGGATATTTGAATGATTGTTAGATATTGTCAACCATCAATTTCTATTTCAGTAGTATTAGCTCTTGCTTGCTATTTACGTTACTCGGACCACACATTTATAACGCGGTAAAATTTAAAACTCTTTTGAGTAAGCTTCATCTGAAATATATCCACCAGACCCTAAATGAATCAATGTTTATTTCCTGGGCTTAGTTACTGGCCAAGTTTCTATAAATGCAAAGTTGTCAACGCGTCATTTATCAGCAGTTACCACGCCAGAGGATTTGTCAGGAAAGAATTAAAAAAGCACCAGTGGATAAAATGAAAATTTTGCTGAAACTTGGTGACTAGGATCCAAATAGAAGAAATCAGTTTTTGTGAAACAACGACAGGGAGAAATACGGCAACAACCAAATTAAAAAAAAAAACATTTGCTTCAGTGTGAAGACTTCTTTTTCCTAAATGGCCATGTGAATAAAGAGAGCTGTGATTACTGGAGTGGCGTTAGTCCACATCTTTTTATAGAAGTACAAACTCCACTGGATATCTCCAAAAAGTGAATATTTGGGCGGGAATAATGGGACAATATCATAGGTAATTTTTATATTGAACGCAATTTAGCAGGCCAAGTTTATGCTGAAATGCTCAACCAAAGTTATAGAGCTCTCGATTGATCCTGAATTAGGAAACCAAAGATGCTTACAAGGGAATCTAAGTTTAAAGCAGGATCTTATACACGTCCAGCAAGATAATGTACCCCACACTACACTGCTATGGTGAGAGTGTGGATGGACTAAAATTATCCAAACCAGTGGATTGCCAGAAGAGGCACAATTGGGTGGCTACCAAAATAACCTAACCTTACCCCTATGGACTTATTTTTATAGGATTACATTAATTCACTAGTTTAAAAAACCCAGCCAGTTTCTTCAGAAGATTTGTGTTGGAGGATTGATGGTCGAAGTTTGAAGTATTCCAAGTTAAAATGTAATTTGAAAATAGACTTTATTTCTGTTTAGAAGAAAATTAAAATCATATGGAACACTCAATAATATAACTAAATAAGCATAAAAAAGCATTTGAGATACTGCAAAAACTTTTAACTCCCTTGACATTACCTGATACATTTTCGAAATCTACAGAAAATTCAACTTTGTCGTAAAAGTTTGAGGCGATTCGTATGAAAATGACCGGAAACGTCGTATTTACGGTCGCGGTTTTCGCGACATTTACTTTTTTGTGAAACTAAACATGCCGTCTACAAAAATTGTATAGCCCTATTGGTTTTTGAGATACCGGGTGAATTTAGACAGATTGTTATTAGATAGCTGAAAATGTATTCTTATAGAACTTTTTCCGTTGAATCCACTAGCGTTATTTGTTCTTTTCTTGCTCCATCTGTTTTAAAGTTACAAAGCAAGCATGTGATTTTTTAATGGAATGTATATTTTCATCTAGATCAATTAGGCATTTTCTGAAATTTCCGAAAATATTTAAAAGAATATACCTATTTATTTTTAAAACTAGCTGAAAAAACTACGGTTTTCTCCAAATACATTATGTTATTAACATTGAAAATGTTTCTGTGTTCCTAGTATAGGGCCTCAAATCGTGAAAAAGTGCATGCCACATTTGCCACATTATGACGTCATATGCGTGAGATATCGTGTTTGTTTGTTTAAACTTAAATTTGATCATAAAGTATTGGAATCGGTTCAAATGACTAAAATATATTGGAACTAATAGAAACTAACCGAAAGTTGATTGAACGACTAACCAAAAGTAACCAAAGGCACCAAAAGTTGAAACTAACCCCAATTAATAGAATTACGTATCGGAACCGATTGAATGACTAAAATAAATTGGAACTAACTAAAAGTAACCCTAAGTTGATTGAATGATTAACCAAAACTGGCCAAAAGTAACTAAAGAAACCCAAAACGAGCCAAAAAAACATTTCGAAATAGATTACAAATATTGAAATAAGTACCCCAAATTAACCAAATTTTGGCGACCAAACACAACTAATAAAAAACACTAAAATTGGTAATAACGTATCGGAATCAGTTCAAATGACTGAAATAAATTAAAACTAAGTGAAACTAACCGAAATACTAACCAAATTAGTCAAAAGTTACCAAAACCACAAAAACGGGCTAAAACGTATCGGAACAGGTTACAAAAATTAAAGTAAGTAAAACTAATCAAAACACCGAATTATAGCAGAACAGAATAAAAATATTAAAGTAAGTTAAAACTAACCCAAATTACTTAAATTTTGGCGGCTAACGAAAACTAACCCAAACTAACCAAAAACATTAAAATTAGGTAGTTATAACTTATCGGAACTGGTTCAAATGGCCAAAATAAATTAAAGCTTACTGAAATTAACCGAGAGTTGATTGAATGACTAGCCAAAAGTAACCAGAAGTACCAAAAAGGGCTAAAACGTATCGGAACAGATTAAAAATGTTAAAGCAAGTTGAAACTAACCCAAATTAACTGAATTTTGGCGACTAGTTTAAATTAACCATAAACATTTAAGTTGAAACTAACTTTAATTAACCGAATTTTGGCGACTAGGCAGAGCTGTCACCATCAGTGAGATTTAAATCATTTGTGTAATTTAAATACATTTTTTTATTTAAATACTTTAAATTTAAATATTTTTTCTGAAAGTGATTTTTAATTTATGATTTAAATCTTTCCGAAAAGTATCTTTGATTTTTGACTTAAAAATAGTATTTAAATCTTTCTAATAGGATTTAAATCAGTAAAAA
>MU193691.1:234-22400 GCA_016904865.1 Pissodes strobi | reverse complement strand
TCTAGAAGATTGGAGAAGAGCATGTTGTGAAATGGGTGTGCCGATAGATGATGCTTCAACCCTGTATACCCTTTATTTTGCAGACGACTCATGATAAACAAGATCTTGAGTTCATGCCATAAAAATTCACTTCCTTCTAGCTGGAAATGAGCTCAGCTACAAGCGATCCCCAAGAAAGGTAAAAAAAGATTCCGAATAACTACCGTCCAATTGTCTAAAGTCATGAAGAAACTGATCAACGAACAGCTTTCAAACTAGGAACTGGGAACGGAAATATCTCGAATCATCAGGCATCATAAGCGATCGCCAGTATGGCTTCCGCAAACACAGCTCAATCTTAGATCTCCTGACTTATGCGACCTACCTACGGACCAAAGCCATAGAGAGCTACGGCGAATCTAGTGCAGTGGCTCTCGACATATCCAAAGCATACGGACTACCACCAACACCGTATTGTGAATGGATTTCCAATTTCTTAAGATATCTTAGACAGAACAAACAATTCTATTTACAGCTTTGCAGACGATAGTACTCCTATATCCTCATTTATATGGCAGACTCCAATGACCGCTGCTGGTTTCCAACGCCATCGCAGCAGATTGCTGCCATCAATAAAGATATGAATGCTTTTGTGGAATGGGGTATAGAAAACAATGCCCAGTTTAACGCAGGAAAGACTCAAGCAGCTGTCTTCTTGGAAAAGCAAACACCGCAGGACCTGACTTATCAATGCCAGGACAAACACTGACTTTGGCCTCATCAATAAACTTGCTGGACATCAACGTAGAAAACAACATGTCTTGGCGTAATCACCAAGGCAGCAGCACAACAGCTAGAAGCACTCTATAGAGCAAAAAAGTTGCATACACTTCATCAGCTGTTACTGCTTTATAAGGCCCAGATAAGACCATCTCTGGAATAATGTTCCCATGTGTGGAGCTCGACACCTAAAACACTTGCTCAAGTTATTAGATTCCATATAGAGGGGAGCAGTCCGTCTTGTGGATGACACAGAATTGACTAAAAAGTTGCGGACCTATCTCTTTACTATCGATACTACTACGAAAGGTGTTCGATCGAGCTGGCACTTCCCAGAGTTGTGCCAACCAGAAACACCCGTCAGACACAAGCTACTCATCAACATATGATCCAGTGGCGAATACCTAGAACGTCGCTATTGCGAGACTCCTCTGTCTGGAGGATTGCCTCGCTCTGGAATAGATTTCCGAGTAACGTCTTTCCCGAAAATTACAACCTATAGCGCTTCAAGTTCAACGCCTCTCTTCTCCGCACACGCACCACTCGTTGAGTGGTATAGGATTTTCCATTTGTGTGTGTGCCGAACATAAAAGAAAAATCGGGGAAAAATATGGAAACAAATGGTCTAAGAGAGATATAAATAATCGACAGATTCATTAAAAGGAGAAAGTAGTACGATGTTCTAACTCGATTTTATGGTTTAAAAATATTGCCCGAGAATGCAAACATGTCACATATAATGCCATATTTAAAAGCATATTACTGTACGGATGTGAGGTGTGGTATTTAATAAAAGTTTTAGAACGAAGTCTCCTTGCCCCTAATATGGGCCTTTGGATACGAGTGACCGGAATTCAAGGATGGAACGAGCTATCAGCGGTCGAGTAATGAAAGACCAGTCTACAATCATAGAGACGAGAGAAAATGGATAATCAGAGGCTCCCCAAACAATGTCCGAGGTGTGTACCGTCAGAAAGAAATAAGAGAGCAAAAAAGCAAACGTAACCTAGAGCCGGGAGATTTGGATGATAGAAGAGGCTGGAAATTCGGAAACGGAAGGCACAGAATATTACTTTGAAGGTTTTTACAGATGGTGGAAAATTTATAATTAATATTCCGCCAAAATCTCATCTGGCATTGTCAACTGTTGCTCGCTCCGCTTCTGGGCTCAAACTCATAAATAAGAATGGATAGCTGCTTGAAACTGTATTTCAATTTAAATGTACCGTTTGATAATATTTCCTGAATTTTCTTAAATGATTTATTTGCTACCCTTGTTCTGACCGCAGTGAATACTTCCTTGATCTTGGCTATTTTAAAACTCCCCTTTTTCGCTGTGCTTGTCAATCTCCATATGGGTACCAACTAATGATAAATAAACAGTATATATTTGCTTAGACAGTAGAACTACTCTATCGGCCATAGAGTCTAATAAATTTGAGTCAGCGCTTGTATTTCGGTTCAGAGATATCTGATCGGACATGAAGCTCATCGCTTGGAATGTCAGGAATTCATACACAGGAGTCATCACGCTAAGAAACTCAACCAAATCAAGAAACAATCAAGAAAAGTTCCAAGCTATAGGTACTTGATTATTAAGGGACCTGACTTAAGTGAGAGTTACGTAAGATTCTCTTAGTTATGAGGTGAAGCAGCTAACGAAAGCATATAGTAGTTAACCCAGATGCGAGTGGCTCATATCATATCTTTTACGATTACGTAAAACTGAACTGAACTGGAACTCTTGGAAGATCGTGTTGTGTTTGATCATCCACGTAACAAATTGTGCCTATTCTTTTGTTTATCTAAATCATCGGCGAGTCAACAGAAATAACCATGTTAAGCCAAGAAGGGACTAAAAATGCCGACATCAACCGGAATGTTATTTTTCTTGGATGACCGATGTGTTCTGGTTCCTGTTTGACAGTTGATTGATTACTTTTTGCTGGGGCAATTTCTGATCAATGGACAATTAAACATTAACTTATTTTTCTTCCATCAGTGTCTCATTGCAACTATCAAGTGCACCTTCTGATGAAGTTTGGTCTCCGACATTGTACAGTTAAATAAAATGCTTTTGTCATTCTTCTATTTTGAATATATTGGGTTGTTTGGTTTTTTTTTGTTGTTGTGTAGCATTGTACAATAGTTAAAACTTTTATTACTTCTTTCGTCGATTTCAAAAAATATTTTAAATTTTGCACCAAATTTTCATTGACTACAATCTTTACGAGCCGCCACTCTTCAGAGTAACTTTAATATATAAATATATTATATAGATTTTTTACTTTAAATTGTTAAGATTATCTCTGACTGGTACTAAAACTAATCTCTGGATATATAAATATAGAAACGTTTGCTATAGAGGCTTTATTAGAATCGCTTCAAATATTAGTATTTTTTGGTGCTCCAAAATTTGAACCTCTCTATAATTAATCATTGAAACAGTCAAATTTGCAATTAAAACTTGATTATGATTTTATTGTGTTAAGGCTATGTCAATATCTGACTATATGGCGTATACATTTAACGATTGCATATGCAATATGGCAATGCACCAGGGAAAAATATGCCTGCCTGAGATCCACGCAACAATAAAACATTAGAGGCCAACCTTGCTCACAGATCATCGATGTGGTCATTCCTGCGTAACTCTGAATTTATGTTGAATCTGTAAGAGCCATCATTTTTTTAGCTAAGCGTACAGGCCTAGACAAGGGCATTTTGATACCTCAATAACTTCCAATTATCAATTAATTATCTTCCGCGTTGGACGCGTTGCTTATGGGCTTGCATACAGGTTCTATTTCAATAACATGTTCCGCGGCTTTGAAACATCCAAGTCCAGTTTCCATTAAAGTTATTTTTCTGTTACTATATTATTCAATTTATGTTTCTGTTCATCAGTAAGGGTGTTTTCAAATAGAGCCCTAGACACCTATGCTGAGACACCTGAAGAAAGTTTAAGGATTCTTCTAGAAAGACACTTTCCCGGGTCATGCATAATTGCCAAAGAAGAGCTGGCACAAGAAGACGAGCCCATTGAAAACGCTCAACGGCCTACGAAAAGGGTAAAAGGTCTAGCCAACAAAATTTTTACAAAAAAACACAATCAGATGGGCGATACATAGCTTTAAACCCTATAAACCTCCGGGAGTAGATGGAATCTTTCCAGCCTTGTTACAACAAGGTATAGAGCACCTACTACCATACATTCAATCAATCTTCACAGCCAGCTTTGCACTGGACTACATTCCCAAAAACTGTTGGAAAGTTAAGGTAGCCTTCATACTAAAGACAGAAGAGAGAAGCCACTGGCTGAAAAAGCGCTGTGTGCATTTATAGACAACCCGCAGAGAAGTGGAACCAACTACTACACCATGGATAAAATCCATGCTAACCAGCAGTAAATCATCGCGACTTTTGGAGAAACAGCCGTCACAGTCAAAGTCATAAAGGGATGCCCAGAAGGAGGGGCCCTATCGCTCATGCTTCGGTCTCTGGTTGTTGACGATCTACTGATAAAACTGACTGAAGCAGACTTTGAAGCCCAGGGTTACGCAGATGACCTAGTTACAACGATAAGAGGTAAGCATGACGACGTTCTCTCAGAACGTATGCAAAGTGCACTCAATTTTGTCAGCACATGGTGTACACAGGACAGACTAAATGTCAATCCAAGCAAAACCGTAGTGGTCCCATTCACAAAAAGAAGGAAGCAGAACCATAAAACACCTACTTTGGGAGGGACAACGGTAGGGCTTTCAAAAGAGGTTAAGTACCTTGGCATCGCTCTTGACCGGTAACTAACCTGGAACCCACAAGAACTGTCAAAAAGGCAACGGCAGCGCTTTGGGCCTGTCGACGACTTTTTGGTAAGACATGGGGTCTAAAACCCTCCATCATCTGGTGGTCTTATAACACTGTTGTAAAGCCTATTATAACCTACGCCTGCTTAGTGTGGTGGGTAAAACCAAAGAAAATAACAGCACAGCGACAGCTAACAAGAGTGCCAGGGCTCGCCTGCCTGGGTATAACAGGGACTATGAAAGCGTGCCCCACATCAGCTCTTGAAACCCTACTTGACCTCCCTCCGCTGCATATATGCATAGAAAAGGAATCCTGGACTCAGACACACAAACTGAAGTCAGGAAACCTGACTGGTCACCTTAAAATTCTGAAGGACATCCAGGTAGAGGCGATAACCAAACCAACCGATACAAGTGGTAACTGAAGACCGCAATACTACAGGGGAAATACTAAAACAACTAGAGAGGGGATCACTTGTCTGGTACACAAATGGATTAAAGATGAAAAAAGGAGTGGGATCAGGAGTTTACAGACTTAGGTGTCGAATTTCTGCACGTTTAGGAAACACTCCCACAATCTTTCAAGCAGAACTAAATGCTATCAATATAGCCTTCTCTGAATGTGCCAAAAAAAGGCCTAAGAGGTGCAGAGATCTATAATCTATCAGATAGTCAAGCAGCCTTAAAAGCGCTAGCATCTAGCGGAATCAACTCCCAGCTAGTGTGGGTTTGTCGTACGGCTGCAGATGAACTGGCAAACAGAAACAGACTCAGCCTAATGTGGGTGCCAGGGCACGAGAGTGTGGAAAGCAACGAAGCCGCTGACCAGCTCGCACGGAATGGTGCGCAGACTGCCTTTTGCGGGCCTGAACCATTCTGTGGCATCACTAGAGAACACGTAATCAATGAACTCAGAAATTGCGGGAAAAGGCGGAAAGAGACACATTGGGCCAATGCACCTGGGCTAAGACAGGCCGAAAGCATCATCTCTCACTCACTTAACTACACAAAAAACGTCTCAAGCTATTAAAAAAAAATAGATAAAACTGGTCGTAGACCTTCTCACTGGACATGGCTCCTGGAAGTACCACCTCAAGAAAATGGGAAAAACTACTGACAAACAATGCAGATTCTGTCAAACTATGGCTGAAACGTCAGAGCATCGCCAAAGGTTGACGCCTCTCGAAAGTGCCCTTGTGGCACCGGGCGATCTACAAAAGCTCAACTCTCGAAATATTCTGAAGTTCTCGAAAAAGATAGGAATATTCGTGTAAAATAGAGGGCTATACACAAAAGATCAATTGTGGTCCAAGTGAATATGCCAAGCGACCCCTTTACCATACCATACCATTCGAAGGGTGTGTTCATCTAAAATGCTATAGATACAGTACTTCTTCTATCTTCTACAAATTGCCAACATCCTGCTTAAGATCGGGGATTATCTCCATATTGCTCGCTTGTTGAGTCAAGTCGGTCATTCGACTGTTCTAGCGGATGGCAAATTAAAAAAGTACTTAGATTGTCGTAGATACTATATAATCTGTTGAAATCTGCATTAATCATTATATCTTTTATATAATATTTTTCTTAGAATGTTATCCAATGCGGCAAGAAAATTGTTCAAAACTGAAGAAAAGAAACGATCGCCTGAAATTATCGGAATCAGAACCACAAGTATATCGATTGCGTTCAACCAAAGAGTTATTCACCGTACAGACGCGTTTAACCCAAAAGTTATTCATATCATGCAACCTATTACAACTAATTGCAGAGTTGCGGCTACTCTTCATTTCCCATGGGTAATCTGATCTACCATGGAGCTATGTTACTACAACCCCTAGGCCATCAACTACACTTCTTAGAAAATGCTCTGAGAAGACAAACTCATAGTCATATTCTTTAAATTTTCCAAAAATAACCTTTAGCCTGTAAATGGTTGGACACTCAAAGTTTGTCCTCCATCAGTTCTGTTCTATTTGTGGTTTTGGTCTAGCGCCATTGCATTTAGAAACAATATTAGACTTAGGGTTTCTGTTTCCACCGCTTTGATAACCTTGCCCCCTGCTCTTTTCATATTATCCTTACTTTAACACCGTATGGCCAAAACTTATAAGTTGTAACTTTTCAGAATAATGTTTTACCAAATGCTTATTTAAATACATGAAATCTTATTTGCAATTATTATTTCTTCTTTACAATTACTTATTATTATTAATATAGACACAACTTATTATTCCACTGTTCCCACGCATCTATTGATAGGTACCAGAAATGGCCTGGACAATGGCACTAACTTAACCTTCTGTATTATAATCAACCTAGCTTTTTTATATTAAAATAACTGGTACTACATGAAATCACACTAATCATATATAATAAGATTGTTGACAAAAATTAAAATTGGTTGAAGAGTTCCCATATCAAATTATAATTTTTTGTAACAATTTCCGCATATTGTCTGTAAAACAGGAAAGCAAAATGATTCAGCATTTCATATTTTATTTGGTAAAAATGTTATATCCTGCATACATTAACGAAATGAAATAATAAAATAACACTATTTATGGAATATCTAGCTTGACCTTAGCTTTCTTTTAGTAGTGAATAGTTTGCACTTATTGTAATTTTTTGTTTATAAAATTGTGAGTACTTACAAATTTTAAACAATTATTGTCAAAAACAGAGGCCCAAATCAAGTTTTTATACAAGGTACTTCACCGACGTAAATATACTACAGTTTGAATCCTGCTTAATGGACCGTAACCAAAATCAATAGACTTCGAGGGTTCGTGGACCTCTATCTCTATGCCAAATTTCAAGACGCTATCTTCAAAACTGCGACCTGTAAATGCCAATAAACCGTAACTTGTCCTGTTTTCACATCCTGTATATTAACCGATCGGAACCAATATCAATAGGCTTCGAGGGTTTGTGGACTTTTAGCTCTATGCCAAATGTCAAGTCGCTATCTTTAAAATTGCAACCTGTAAATGCCAAAAAACGGTAACGCTTTCACACTGTCGACTGCAAACAAAGCTTTTGAATCATTAATGAAAAATTTTTATTTTATTTTGACTTGTATTTTCCTTGGAAGCGAGTGAGATGAAGGGTTGGCCGCAAAAAGTTCATAGAAGTTGGATTACTCCAGAAATAGCACGTCCGAAAAATACTCTAGTTACAGTTTCAATTTTAATGAAAAGATATCCTGGATTTAAAAAACCTACACTATTAAACAATGTTTACCAAGATATTTTATCTAATGCTAAAAAACCGTATAATGATTGACAAGTTTTAAATTCACAAAATACGTGAAAAAAATGTGAAAGCGGGGCCACAGAGGAGGGGTAGAGAGCTGCTAAGCTGATTCAAGCCAGCTTAGCCCCCTCCTGGAACACCCAGTGTCGTACATTTGCTATATCACGCCTTGGTTGCACACTGGTACAGTGTGCTCCGGTTAAGCTTCAGGCCATAATTCAACCCCAATAATATATAAGTTTTTTAGTTATTTATTCTTTTGGGCCTTACCTGCGAAAGCACTTGCTATTGCGGCTGCTAAAAATGACAAGCATACCGCTGGTCCTGCAACGGTTTTTGCCACTGATCCTGCCAGTACGTACACTCCTAAACCTGCAAAATAAAGTATATGATACAGTGGCAGGTTTTAAATGGAATTGCTTGCATTTATTTATTTAATTGCAACAATTCGTTAAATTCAAAATAACAGCAACAGAAGAAAACAGCAATAAAAAAATGTTCAATACATATTAGTAAAATGTCAAGTCATGCATTCACCTAAGGAATAAAAACAACTTAGGTACTCCAAGTTCTTTAAGAATTTTAAACAGGCTTATAAAGTTGCGCCTTATCGAATGGTTTTATGTTGTAACAGTCTGATTTGGTCAGTGTAAAAGATTTTAAACTTCATTTTATGCGTTGCATTTAGCAACAAAATATGCTATATATTGCGGTAAGAATTATTGAGTATTGACCTCTTCGGTTAATTAATTCAAATTTATTGATTCGATTTGTTGTCAATAAGCTTAAGGTTGCGGCATTTATGAATGTAAATTAATTTTATTCTACATATAGGTTAATGATATATGTGTACTAGCATTTATAACACTGTTGTGGCGTAGCTGTTTTGATCATCCCTTTCTCTTATGTAGCCCTCAGGCACTTTGTGACTATATTTATTTTAGTTGATAAGCGAACCACAGATCGCTTAGGTTTGATCAAATTACTGAAATAGGATACTATATTATTAGTATAACTTTGCTTAATTTATATTACAGTAATTATGTTTGCTGGCCTACATTTGCTAAATTTCGTGAAAAAACGAAAGCTTACCTACTAGAAAGACCTTATTATTCTATAAATGAGTTTTGCGTGAATTAGATTTTATTTTTTCCTCCATTAATTTTCTTGGGCTTCATGTGCGGCGGTGATTTTTTTTTGTATTATATATATTTTTTATACTAATAGGTATAGGATTATCTTTTTGGCGAATTAGTGATTTTTCGGATATACAGGAATTACACAAAATTAAATATCAAGCTATCAATTTTAGTCATGTTTTGTTTACTTTTACTCGGTATTTTCAACTCTGCAGCATATGCACATTGCCTGAGTCAAGTTCACCGACATGACCTTTCTTATTTTTTCAAACAGCACGCTTCGTTATAATGTATGTTTAATATTTTGATAACACTGGGTTTCTTTACCCTATGTTTTGTGTACTTCCTGTGGATCTAGTTCAACTGCTTATGATGTTCTGTAATATAGTTTTTTTTGTTAAATCGTGACCAATTTCAATTTGAAAATTGCTTGTTCTATTTTTATCGTATATATTATTGTATATATTAAGTTTTGTTTTGTTTTGTATTTGCCCTACTATGGTTAGTTTATTTATTTTAGTTCGCTTTGTCCATAAAATTTATTTGAATTTTTCTGTGGCAATAAAGCATACTTGACTCTGACTTTGACTTTGACTATATTTTTACCAACTGGGTTAATAGTGTCTACCGTAAAGCCTCATTGGATCCGTCAAATTCATATTCTACTTTTGGCTTACACATTTCATAATTTTTCGGGACTCCTAATTTCCTTAATAATTCAAGTCACCGGCTGATCGTTTCTGATAACTTTTTAAGACCTCTGATTTATCTTTTCACGCGGCAATTTTTGTAATATTCGGTTGGTAGTCCGGGTAGTAGGAATGGGCTATCCTCCCGTAATTGTTGCTTTCGATTTAGATTTTTAAAGGCTTATCATTTTCCTAGGAGTATTTCCAAGCAGATCTTGAAAAATTTAATGTCAGCTCATTAATTGTGGCTTCCGCCATCGTTTTACAACCATAATAAACGAGAACTAAGTCGTTTATGATCTTAGAATTATTCCTCGTATCGAATCGTTAGAATACGATACGGCAGTTCTCGGCCCTACAAATGTTTCTTTCTAATTCGACGTTCTTTTTTTCTAATCCCTTGGAAGTGGAAAGGCAAATTGACTGAAACGGATGCAGAGTTCTTCTAGAAATACCCTTCGGTGTGGGAGGAAGCATTTTGCTTTAGTGCAGTCATAGTGGACTCAACTTTCTGTATTGTGTTAATACTACCCTACTAGGGATCTGTGAGTGAGTTCCTAACCAGTGCTAGACACTACCAAGTTATTGGGATATTCGTATTACACTAGATAAGCTTTTTCTGGAATATATTTTTTATTGCTTGTGAAACACATGCTAATGGCTATTTTCCATTATTTCTAGAGGCTTTCCGAGCTCATCGTACAAGATCAAGGCCGTTGATTCTCTAGCCACCCTCCGACTCAAGAGAGGTAATCATGGCTAAATTTTTTTTGTCGAAATTAACGATTTAATTGTATTATCGGTGTTAACCTTTTTTTACATTGAGCACCATTTGCATTGCATTCCATGAGGTATTTTACCTATTCCCTTTTATCATAGCTGAATTTTTATTTTAATGTGACTTTAGTTTTGATCATATGGGGAAGTTTATATTTTTAGGGGTGATTCATACCTATTTTTTTATATTCAAGTTGTGGGTACCTTTTGTATTTCTTTTATTTGCTGATGGTCATTGAAAATCCATTGACAATATTTGGAGGGATTTGTTTTATAAAGAAAATATATTTATGCAAGGGGGCTATAGTTTTTTCATTGAAATAAGGGGGTGCGTCTAACTCGTATTGGGTTATTACAGGGTTCTATCACCTGGCTACACTACTGCCAGTTTTTTTCCTCCGGACTATTCTACTGACAGTTTTATCTCCGGGCTATCGAGTCCTCTGCCAGTTATACCACCGAGGTTAAGCCAGTACCTGCTTCTTACTACAGGTGCCCGGCGCCTTCACCCGAGGTACTCCTTTTTGCCTGTACAGTGAAGCTGGGCAGTCTTACCAACCGCCTATCTTCGACTGGATCTAACGGAGTATCGTACAGAAGATTAGTATTGTTTACCTTCTTTTTTTAATTATTATAAATTTAGCGCTGTAGATTGTGCCTTAAAAAAGCCTTCATAGTTAATCATTTATTTTTCTTGCCGATCAATAATTGTTCCTAATATTTAAATATAAATTTAGTCTTGTCGGCCAAGCTTTAAGATAGCTTAAGTTTATTTAATCATTTATTTTTCTGGTCAATTGATAATCGTTCTTTTTAATAATCAAATATAAATCCAGTCTTGTCGGCCAAGCGTTAAGATAGACTAATTTTATTTATTCATTTATTTTTCTGACCGATTGATATAATCGCTCTTAATCTTTAAATATAAATCAAACATTAACAGCCAGGCTTTAAAATAGCATTCAATAATTTTATTCTTCATTTATTCATTTGTTTATCTGGTCGATTGATATAATTAATGTGGCCTTTTATCAATTGATATTATTATCGCTGCATTTATGATGACTTAAGTAAACCAAAGTGATCACTTCGGATTGGATGGTTTAGAGCGTTCAAGTGTAAGGCATACAGTACCGAGTTAACAACAGAATTGGTCTCCGCACAATCATCATATTGTACCCCAATTATTAATTACTTAATAGTCTTTTGACATTCCTTTGCCTTTAAATTCCTAAATTTTACTGTTCGATTGTTGCTGCTGAGGAAAAAACCTAGTAGCAAATAAATTGATCCGAAAATATAGATTGTGTTTTCTTGTTAAGTTAAGATTGAGTTTTTTTGTTTGATAAGCGTGCCTAACAACCCTGTACAACACCAGCGGAGCTTTTCCAGTTTAGTTGGTAAGAACTGGTGGCGCTCTACGACTCCACTCCCGGAGCCGGATATTGCAAACACGACTCTCCGGTGTTAGGTTTGCTTTTTTAATTGAAACCTTTACCTTTTAACTGTAATAAGAAAAACGTGTTGCAATGTAATCCATAGATCACGCATAAACACTGACTGATGCAGCTCAACTTCTCTGGAATAGAACCTTTTGTTATGGCAGTAGCACGTACATTAAAGAGAGATCCTATGGCACTCGACGAGCAATGTGTTTGCGAAGAAGTTTATTGGCATGGTTTTTGAACAGCTGCTGGTTGTAATTAGGGGGAAATAGATGTCTTGTAAGTGAGTTCCACAGTATCCAAAGACATTGAGTGTACCAATATCTTTGAGTGCGCCAGACAAAGGAGCCCTTGTAAAGCGATGTTCTAGGTGTTTTCTGTTATACGACGGATGCGTTCTTGCCGTCTGTCGTGACTATCTGACAGGCGTTGCTGGAGGCGGGATGAGGCGTGTCGATTCCTGGGAAAATATGATTATCTCTAAAACAGGGATATCTTGGCCACATGTCTACGGTGATCCAGGCTATTCAATTTCCAGGTCAACTCCGTGTCGCCGACGAGACGCACAGCTATCTTATGTATATAATCCAGCAGCTTTAAAGTATGCTTGGGCAGGGCATTCCATATGTGTGAGCAATATTCTAAGCATGGTCTTTTGCGCTTTGTAAATAGCGCAAGAGCAGTTGCTGCGATGTATGCATTTTTTTGCGAAAGAGCGCACCAAGCTTCTGCGAGGCTGATTTTGCGATGTTAGCAACGTGATAATACCAGGAAATATTGCTGTTGACCGGGATACCCAGCAGTCCGATTGGCGAGGATGAAGGAATGGTCGATCCTGCCATAATGATGTCAGGGCCCGCCGTATTGGCTTTCTCGTGAACGTGGCTGCTTGGATTTTTGCTGCATTGAACTAGACCAAATTCCTGTCGCCCCAAGTTCGAACTTTCTCCAGATCTTGATTCAGTGGCGTAGCTACCGGGTGGGCCAGGGGGGGCAAGGCCCCACGGCGCCATGAGAAATGAGGCGCCGCTCCGAATTTATAAATATGCTAATGCTAACAATGCTCATGAGCTTAACTGAGTTTTTAAATTAATTAAATTATAATACAATCAAAGATCAAAGACCAAAATATGTATTAAACTTTTTACCCAACCAATACATTTTGTGTCAGGTATTTATTATTTATTCTATGTGGAATAAAAAGATATATCCCGGCGGCATATTTACACATCCTCACATACAATGGCACCAGGGTGCTGAAATCGGTTAGGTTTTGTAAGCGTTTGTAGCGCTACAAAAGCTCACTGATTTGGGCACCTGGAACACGCTGTTATATAATATTTCACTTTTCGCATGGCCCTCCGCTCGCTTCCCTCGCTACGGGGGCTCAAGAAAAGGGAACTAACCAGGTGCTAACCCAAACTAGCCCAAGGCATACCCAAAATCAAGAAAAAAACTGTTTAGAAACTTAACATAAAAATATAAAAAAAGCAACGGGATTTGAACCCAGGCCGCCGATAGCCGCCAAATTGACACCTAACCATCTAGATCTCTCGACCACGAGGAATCTTGCCGCAAATTGATTCCATCGCGAAGACATGGCGCGATAGCTTTTGTAGCGCTACAAACGCTTACAAAACTTAACCGATTTCAGCTCTCTGGTGCCGTCGTATGTTAGGCTATGTAAATATGCATCCCGGCGCGAAGGCATTTGGTATATGCAAATTTGTAAAAACGCTGCGTAAGGCGGCATGCGACTTCAAAGACAAAAATTCCGAAAATTTCGGTCGTAAAAAGTATGTGTTTTTTAGAGTTTCGTATTTAGGAGGTACCATTAGCCAGACAAATCTAAATAGCCTAGCAATACTAAACATAGAAAATGAACTTGTCCAAAAATTTATTTTGATCAAATAATCGATCAATTTACGTCGATTTAAAACCGAAGAAAAACTCCAATATTTAATTAATTAATTAAGGTTACAGATGTTTAGTTTACGTTTATATTTAAATATGTATGTACTTTTTGGTTGGTTGCCGTTTATATATTTTATATTCATATTCCTGTAAATAAAAAAGCGTATGCACTATGTGCGCATATCAGAAGTGAAACTTCTTAAACTTTAACGCCCTAGCCTGGGATTTGGTTAAAAAGTAGTTTTTTTTAAATATATCACTCAATTAACAAAAAGGGAAGGCCTAAATGAAAAAACTATTCTCCATAAAAGTTTCGCTTATGTCTTGACAAGGTAATAGAGCAAATCCCATATTTTTATCTTGTAAACTAACAAAGATATCACAATAATTATACGCCCTAGTCTTATACATATCTTAACGGATTTGGTTAAACAGTTGTTTTTTTTTTAAATATATCACTCAATTAACAAAAAGGGAAGGCCTAAATGAGAAAACTATTCTTCATAAAAGTTTCGCTTATGTCTTGACAACGTAATAGTGCAAACCCCATATTTTTATCTTGTAAACTAACAAAGATATCACAATAATTAATCGCCCTAGCCTTATACATATCTTAACGGATTTAGTTTGAAGTGTTTTTAAATATAGGTATGGTATCACTCAATTAACAAAAAGGGAAGGCCTAAATGAAAAAAAAACTATTCTTCATAAAAGTTTCGCTTATGTCTTGCCAATGTAATAGAGCAAATCCCGTAATTTTATCTTGTAAACTAACAAAGATATCACAATAAACGTCCGTGACCGTTTTCCGTTCCGTGCCAGCTCGCCCGCCGTGTGGCGGGATCGCGACCTTCAAATTTTACTCCTGGCACGCGTTAAGAAGTTTCACTTCAAAAATATACGTTTAATATTATGATGTATTATTTTTTGATTAATTATTTACGTATATGCACAAAATATAGGTTTGTTTTAGGCGCCAGCGGATTGCTTGCCCCCCGGCGCCCACATTTCTAGCTACGCCACTGTCTTGATTAATTGTTGTAATCTGCTCCTGTCTGCGGTGATAAATCTCAATCGCTGGTAGAGGTTTTTCTGGTCTAAATTAAGAGACACGGGTACCGATCTGCAAAACTGTAAACAGGATTATTGGTTTCGATCAGCAGGTCATTAATATAGTTTAGGAACAAGGTTGGTGAAACTATTGCGTCTTGAGGCACGCCTGCATTAATAGTAAATGTGTCTAAGATGTGTCCATCAACTGCAACGTGCAGAGATCGGTTTTTAAAGAAACTGGCAAGCCAGCTGCAGAGAAACGCGGGCTGAATACTAAATAAGACCTATCTTGTTGCGTTTCGGAATTCAAATTGTAAACCATCCATAGTTTGTGTATATCCCTTGAATTAATCGAAGAAATATTTCGTGTAAGGCAGTTGTTTTTTCATTTATCAATAATGAAATTGTGTGCTGTACTTTTATGATCTTGAAAATATTGGCACTATACATCACCTTACCAATACTATTTGTCATAACCGGTAGCTTCATTAATCCGTTTATGCATATTACACTTATCGTGCTTTTAGCTTAGTCGTATGGACCATAACTGATAAGGCATACCTCAAAAGTTTTGGCACAAAATTTGACGAATGGTTTTATGATCAAAATTCATGAAGATGTTCAGCGGAAGTATAGCTGTTAATGATCAAAACGCCCAGTATTATTTAAGAAATAATCTATTTTTCATGTCTTTCCCTTTAAGTTAAATCGTGTGCAAAAGTGTATATGATTTAATTCTTGTTTACTCTAACCTGACAAATATACGTAGAATATTAAGTACTTAGACTGCTAACCTGCACCCAAAATTTTAAAAAATAGGCTTCCATTTAAGCCATTGATTTGTATAGGAGTGGATAAACAATAAATAGACCAAACATGGCAAATTTACGACCGCGAAATGTAAACAAAGAGATTTCAATTTGGACTTGCGCATTAGAAAATTAGTAGGCGCTAGCTGTTGCACCGTGAAGGGCAATAGACAGGCCCGGACTCCGAAAGTGATTATTTCACCAAATATTCGGTAGAGAAGTCTTGCCAATTGTGAAATGGGCCCCAGTTAGCATAGTGAAACAACCAATAAGGTATAAATAAGTAATACTTATAATAATTAGACTTACTTGAAATAGGAAATCACGGGTATTTTACTGCTACAAAACACAACCAACCATACACTTTCGGGATTCTATTTTGGTAACATCGCCCATTGTTTATGTGCGTATTGTTCAATTTAAACGGAAATCAAAATAGGGTAAGCACAAACCACAAACGTGAACAACTAAACTAAAACGAATTAAGCAACTACAGACACTAGGTCCAAAGAAAGTAAAGAACTCGAATTATTAACTCAAAACGCCACGCCGTCAAAACGAAAACACGTCAAAGACAAAAGCCAAGTTCGGTCCTGACCGACGCCTGCTGAGACGGCAAGTGTTTTAGTGCGCATAACGAAACGGTATCTTCTTTGTTTACGTTTTCCCATTTTGCGTCGATTTTGTCGTGCGCAGAAACCTGTTTTTTCACCCATAGGTTGCCACTTTTGAATAGTGCGACAGGCGGCTATTGCTTATCCACTCCTATACAAATCAATGATTTAAGCCCATTTCTAGACCCTTTACTCTTACCTAATGTAGCCCCAACACCTAAAGCTGACAAATCTATAAGACTCAAACATCGGGCCATTTCACTTTTGCCGTCATTGCAATCGGTTTTCCGTCTGGTAAGTACTTTGAATATTTTGGACGACATCTGCAATAAATAAAAAATAAATTTTGAAGTCCATTAATATATTTCATATATAATAGTACAAAAAGGAGAATATTTTTTGAACCACCAGTGTTATTGAACTAAGTTTAATAATGTACTACAACACAGTTTTATCCGCAAAACCCAAGCAGAATTTTTGCACTCGACGCGTTTTGGCTAACCATGTTTTCATCATCAGGAGATGATCGAAACCAGACTTATAATCTATAGAACTCTAATAATATTCTGGGAACTCATTTTCTTCCGCTCTCTCATCCATTATAATGGTTAAAGCTAAAGATTGGTTTTGCTCCAATCGACTGCTGTTAAATGCAGATAAGACAAATCGTGTGTTTTTTACTTTAAGGGAATTTTCCGAAAATCATGTCTATGCTCTCTTAGTAAGGCTGAATAAAGGTTTTATGTGCTTAGGAGTTTGAGAGGTTGTGTTTCAAGGGATGTGTTGAGAACAGCGTATTTTGCAATATTTTACTCACACCTTTCTTATGCTAACTTAATGGAACTTCTGAAATTCTTGCTGTATGTAAGACAGAATTTGGATTTATATCGGAGTCATGACGATATTCACTCTCACAATATCCACACTGGGCGCAATTTAGTACTTGCATGCTGGCGGCTGGGAAGGTGTCGGGATGGACCGGGATACTGGGCGATAAAATTTTTTAATGTGTTGCCTGATAATACCAAGTATTTACCAATTACACAGTATAAACAAAAAATAAAACAATACTTAATAAAAAATGCTTTTTATTCATATATAAATTCTGATTTGAATATGTTGTGATTTGTCTTTTTAAATAACCGTAAATTTGGATTGTTCAGATAAGTTCTAATTTATATAATACCTATCATTAGGTTTTTGTAATAATTATCATTAGGCTTTAACATTTTAATTTGGATATATGTGTCATAATTTTAACGATTGACTTGTGCAAACAATGTAATTTTGTACCAGCACCAAGTAAACTATTGTCTATTGTCTAAACTTGAAATTTACTTATAGTAATTTTCAAAATTGTAGAATGTAGTAAAACAGTACAAAAATAAATCGTTTTCACTTTTTTTCCGTTTTATTACATTCTGTAATTTTGAAAACAACTATAGGTAAATTATAAGTTCCCAGAATAGGTCCTGTTTGGTTTCGCTTGATTAAGCAGGCAGTAAACAAAATTAGAGCTAAGTAGATTGTAAGTTAAATTTTAATCATATTTTGATGAAGCTAACATGGTTAGCGAAACTGGCGTCGAGTCAAGAATTCTGTATGGGTATTGTGGATAAAACTGTATTGTTATAGTATTGAACATAAAAATCTCAACTAACCCCTTTAAATTAATCGAACAGAAACAATGCAGTAGTTTCAAGTCTGCCCTTGGTTTTTATAATTATAATAGCTTGAAGTTGTCTATAACTACATCAACTAAAATCATTGTAGAGCGTGGTTGTCGCATGTTCTCTGTCATCAATGCAATCTGTTGAAGAACTTAAGAGAAAATTAAGTTATTAATAGCTTTACTGCAACAGCAAGCATGTTGGTTGCTGTCATAATATTAGAAGGATGTAATCTGGGAAGGCATACTTTTTGAAAATAATTTATATAAATTTAATTTCTTCTGATATAAAAAAAATAAAACGTAAACTCTTATAAAAACCATCTTACCCACCCCCTATGGATGAGATGACATACACCTAAAACTAATGTGTTTTATTTAGAAATATCACAAATTATAATTTTTGCACTTCTCAGTAGGCCAATACCGTCTGCGTAACACAACTTTCGGTACATTTGGCAACGTAGCCACCATTCTCTACTTCGTGACATACTGTATGTCCAAGGCAATAAATGCAGTCCGGATCTTCTACCTCTTCTGCTCTTCTGCTCTTCTTCTTTTTTCACTTCCAGAAGACGATGGCATGCGGACTTTTTTCTTGGCCGAGCGCGTAACAGATATTCTTAAAACTGGCGCTTTCTTACTAACCATTTCTAACTTTAGTTCTTCAATGTCTGGCGTAACATTTAGAACTCTGAATTTTCCTTTTTTTCGATTTGATCTGGTTGTAACCAGTTGCCTTTGGCAGTGACGAAATTTCGGATATGCTTAGATCCTTGAACGATGAAGGATTAGGTTGGTCTTGGGTGATTACTGAAGGACCATTTGACTCTTTTGGTAACACTGGCTCTTTGGACGATGAAGGACTAGGTTCTTCTTTGAGCGGTTATTGAATGTCCGGAAAAATGTATGCATTGAATGGGAATATTCCAGCAGACGTGAAACCACTTTGGCCATTTTTGCTGCTGTTGCAGCTCGAAGATACGCTTCTTTGAATATTCCTGTAATTTGTTGGTGAGCTAGCATTCTACCAGCGTCACTTTTGAACCAAATATTCAATTCTTATTATAGAATGTGTTTAAAGATCCAACGAAACTAACATCTAGCGGCTGAAGCTTTTGGGTGGTGGGTGCAATGTAGCGGGAAACAAGAAATTACGATACCAATCTGTGCTGCAAATGTTAAAATATCTATGTTTTTATTTATGGCTAGAATGACTATCCAAAAGCAACAAAACTTTGTTTTGAAGTGAGACTTTGCTATGACTGAAAAAATGTTGCAACCATTTAAGAAGGACCTCTCGATTCATTCATACCTTTTCCTGGGCAAATCCTACGGAACCCGTTCCAGCATGGTCCATTAAATCTAATTTTATATTTTGTTTGGAGAATATGAAAACGGGCGGAATGTATGTTCCCAGAGCGTTTACACAGCAAAATGATGTGAAGTGATGGCCTCTCTCAGCACTTGTTAAAACGCAAACCTGGTTTCGACTTTTGGTTGCGAAAATCTTCGCGGGTTGCGAAACCCTGATTCGTCAACTTTCCAAATTTGCTGAGGTTCAAAGTTATATTGTTCCCTTATTTCGGTTAAGTGACCGAAAAATGATGGAACTTGAGATCGGTTGAAGCGGCGTGCCCTTGCAGCTGAAGTAGCTCTCGGTATGCCAATAGCTATTGTACGATTTCGCATTCTAAATAATTTTAACCAACCTCTACCAGCCATTTTCTTTCCAGTTGAAAATCTGTGAGCAAGTTTTTTCTTAACGGCTATTTGATAAGCTAACCTTCTAACATCGACCGAAGTCATACGAAAGAATTTGATTTCCAAATCTTGTAAATGACTATTTCTTTTTTCAAATTGATGGTGTCAACTGTCTCTTTGTACCCACCTAGATATCCTTTTGAAGTATTTTCCATTTGAACTCGTCACCGCAATGTGGTAAACGAAACATTTAACGTTTTGAACCCCAATAACCAACCTATTTTACCGCTCTTGACAGCATCGATGGCATTCCTCATTTGATTCTCATCCCAGGACTGCCTTGAAGATGAAAGTATACATACTAATATAAAGTATTGGTGGTGGGTGAGATGGCATACTATGCAGTCTCAGACTTTCGGCTCCATACCATCTCATTTACATAACAAGTTATACTTTATGTGCTGAGTGTGGAAGCAAAGTGTGCTTCTTTGCATTAAAACTGTTTAATTTCTAATCCCAGTTAAAATATTCAATAATATTATCAAATTATTACCTGAACGTGATTATACCTTATTAAAAACTTAGGTTTTACTATTTTAATTACTTTCATCTCATTTAATTAAGTAAATATCTTCATAGTTTATAAACTTGTAGATCAGATTTTTTTAAGTTGTTTCAAGTCTAATTGAGTCGACAAACCTATAACTTTATTGTATCATAAAATAAACTGGCACCGAGACTTTGTGTTATTGTTTTGATCTAAATGCATTGTAGTTTCGGTTAAATTCAATAAACAATTCTTACTGTTTTCCTGCTTGATATCATTTAGGTATGATCTCATGATCAAGGGCAAACAGGTTATCAATGACCATGTAACAATTGAAAAATTACGTATTTATTAATACCTAATAGTTTTGTTACTAGAAAACTAAATGCTTAAGAATTTTCTTTCCTAGTCTCTAACATAACTAATTATTACCGTAAAACGTGGTCAGATTTTAAAGTTTTTTAAGTATTTTTATGTAGATAACAACATTCTTACTAGAGTACTTCTTAGTACCTTTCTTTCTTCTAAAATAAAATTTTTTGGCACAGGATTTACCCGAAAAATGGGGCAAATTCGGACACCTGTTTTAAACTGTATAAAATTAAAGTAAGCATGCTTCAATGATATGTTCCATCACTAATTAAGCATAAAAAATCATTACCACAAACGGTTAGCATAAAAGCTAAAAAATATTGAAAATCCAGGCTTATTTACCATATTAATAATATAAAGGCTTTATTGTACAAAATCTTGCAAACTTAAAAAAAATCCTTAAAAACAAAAATAAACGTTTTTATATGTAAATAAAGACAGCCTGTTATTCTAGATTAATCTTTGACATGTTAGGAAACATATATAGTTCTCTTCTTAAAGGCATTGGATTGTAGATCTCTAAAATATCCCCGTCTTCAACATGAAAATCAAAAAAGTGACAATATATCTTTTTTAGTACTCCTTCTTAAAAATCTCACTAAATAAAGGACGCTTTCAGGAACTTGGTTATATTTCTTCACAACGTTGGTAGCATAACATTTAAGAACTTTTACTACGACGAATGTAGCGACATCAATATTCAGGACAGATTTTGGAAAATCTTCGCTGATATAGGACGGGCCTGCTTCAAGTAAACCAATTTCTTCAATATTAAAACTAGTTTTTCGCATGTTTTCTTTAAGAACACTTAATAATTTATCATCGGACCTTCAACATCTTCCAATTTTTCTTCTAATCTATTAAAATCTAGTATCTACACAGGTTTTCTAGACTTAACACTAATAAATCTCCAACTTGAAATTGTGTAAAGTCAATTTCTTGTTTATCTCCTGCCTTGAGTTTACATAAGTTTTAGTATTTATTTACTTATCATTATAAACATAAATATACTCTTGAGATATATTGATATGCCTATCTCAGTCTTGCAGAATGAAGAAATAAGGCGATTTCTACATTACGATTACGATTCTTTCAGCCTCAAGCGAATCTCTCCACATCCATTTAAATTATTGCTCGCATATTAGGAAACAAATTACCGAATAGTCAAAAAATTGAATAAGCTCCAATACCTGGTTCTATAATGCTTAAGGGTACCTAAGTGTATAAATTAGATGATTCTCACACAAATGTTTCAAGATATTGATGACAAACATGATTATTGTGTACCTACTTCAAAAACAAACATGAACCATGAAATTGTTGGCAAATAAATGAGAATTCTGTTCTTGAGTGTAGCATATCTGTGGTATGCACTTACAGGAATTACATTGTAAGAAATTGAATATTACAAAAAATAAATTAATGCAACTTGTAACAGTTCGATTTTGCCAATTTTAAAATTTTATTTATATGTCGCATTTAGGGAGAAAGATGCTGTATTTTGTGCTCCTCGGTTTATTCATTCTAAATTTTTTAATTTGATTTGCTAACAATTCGCTTGAAAATGCCACTTTCCTAATATGAATTAACTATATTTTAAGTATAGGTTAG
>MU193690.1:539-22402 GCA_016904865.1 Pissodes strobi | reverse complement strand
TATTAGAGGTAAATAAGACTGCAGTTCGATTAGAATTCCTCAAAATTGTTTTATGGCAAAATTGGATCTAAAGGATGCTTATTTTTAGGGCCTATAAAAACATAGATAGAAATTATTTAAGATTTTTTTTCAGGGGACAACTTTATTAATATAATTGTCTTTGTTTTGGATTGAATTTAATAAATTTAAAATTTAATAATTGTTTATTATCTAAAACTAAAAGGCTTTATTTTAATGGCTTATTTGGATGATTTTTTTTATCAATTGGCAGAGCCTATGATGATTGTTTAATAAATGTATCTAATAGCATTTCAATTTTACAATATTTGGGTTTTATTATTAAAAACGTCTGTTTTTTGTGACTTTTGGATTTAAAATAAATACGAACGACCAACTGATCTGCTCTTTAAATACCTGCATAATTGACAGTGCAATAAAAACAATATACCGTAAGGCGGTTTAGTAGGGTATAACAATTTAGATTTTAGTATCCAACTACTCTTGATAAAGGCCTCATCAAGCCGAAACATATGTAGAGAAAAATATCTCATTAAATTAATTTGAAACATCTAAAAGCAGTGTACTAATTATCCCTAGTGTTATTATTCAACGATGTTTCACAAGGATCCTACCGCAGAAACTATTCAGGATTAGAGAGTTCAAAGATTTTTTAAGGGTGTCTATATACTTAGACCAAATATCAAAATACCTAGAACCTGCACAGGTTTTAAACTATTTAAGACAATTTAAAAACAATGATATTAATTTGGAGAAATTAGCTCAAAAACTTGTGACTTTATTAGCTTTGGCCACGAGACAACGTTTAGACGTTAGCCCTTATAGACATGGATCACATTTATAAATCAGATGTTGAAATAAACTGATCGAAACAAGTTAAGGATATGGTGTTTTCGTTGTGAAGAAATTTTTCTAGGCAAAAATGTAGTATAGCTATTAATACCTATGTCGCTTGCGTTCAAAAAAATGGTGTGTGTAAACATAATAAAATTGTACCCGAACAGATAAAAAGCACTATCCCCAAAAATGTAGTTTTTATTTTTGGAAAGATTAGTTTTGGTTGTGTGTTGCTAAGCGCAGTTTGCGATATTGTGGTTATTCTGGCATCTACAATATGAATAGACGTCATTTAACGGTGGAGGAAGCAAATCAAGCCGTTGGGTTGATTCTTGAAGATGTGCGACTGATCGATGTGGCTGATTGGTATAATGTCTGTCAAAATGTAATTTCCCGACCTAATAACCGATTCAATGAGACGGATCTGTCATCGACAGGCATAAGGAGGGTAGACCCAGATCGACAAATGTTACGGAAGACCGAAGATTAGTGAGAAGAGCTAGGATGGATCCTAAAAGAAACTGCACGTTGCTCAGCGAGGACCTTTTTGCTGCAACCAGAATTCGTATTACCCCTCCGACGGTTTTAAATCGATTAAATGAAGCAGGTTAACATTGCTATAGGCCTATAAGACGCCCTCCATTGACCGCAGTTGATATAACTCCACGTTTGCTTTGGTGTAATGAAATAGCCAAATGGAGTACTGTGATGTTCAGTGATCGAAGCCGCTTTTGTCTTCGTGCTGACAGACGTACAGTTCGTGTGTTATTGTGAATTTTTTGAGAAATATAATTTTCGAAAAAAATTGAATAACGTACATTTACTCCAATCTCCTTCAGAAATGAAACACATTTTGTTTAACTGAAAAAATTGTTTATTCAAAATTAACAGGAAACTTTTCTCTATTAATGTAAGGAAACAGATAATTACCAAAAAGAAAAAACAATATTAATAACGTGTAATTCCACCTCTATTGGCTATTACTGCTTCAACTCGGCGAGGCATACTTAAAATTAAATGATCCAAGTCATTTTGATCCATGGTATCCCATAAATTTAGAAGAATTTGCCTCAGTGACCTTACGTTCTCAATAGGAGGTTGATGGGCAATTAGTACCCTTCCGAGCATGTCCCAAACATGTTCGATACAATTTAAATCAGGAGAGAGCGGGGGTAATGGTAAATGATTAATTTCATTGAATGCTAGCCGTTCCTGTGGGGGCGAGCGTTATCATGCAGAAATCTGAAATTAGGCTCCAAATTCCAACGATAATCATTTACCATGTTACCAATGATGTCATGGGCATAAATTTCACCCGACATAGTACCTTCACAAACATACAACTCCGTTCGACCTCCGTAGAAAATTCCACCCCAGACCATTACACCTCCACCTCCAAATGGATACACTTCTTGAACATATCGTCCATTAACTCTTGCATTTCTTGGTCTGCAGACACGAACTGTACGTCTGTCAGCACGAAGACAAAAGCGGCTTTCATCACTGAACATCACAGTACGCCACGCATCATACCAGTTACCTCTTTCATTACACCAAAGTAGACGTTGAGCTCTATGGACTGCGGTCAATGGAAGGCGTCTTATAGGCCTATAACAATGTAAACCTGCTTCATTTAATCGATTTAAAACCGTCCGAGGGGTAATACGAATTCTGGTTGCAGTAAAAAGGTCTTGGCTGAGCAACGTGCAGTTTCTTGTAGGATCCATCCTAGCGCCTCTCACTAATCTTCGGTCTTCCCTAGCATTTGTCGATCTTGGTCTACCCTCCCTATGCCTGTCCATGACAGATCCAGTCTCGTTAAATCGGTTATTAAGTCGGGAAATTACACTTTGAGAGACGTTATACCGATCAGCCACATCGATCTGACGCGCACCTCCAAGAAGCAACCCAATGGCTTGATTTGCTTCCTCTACCGTTAAATGACGTCTATTCATATTGTCGATGACAGAATAACCATAATGTCGCAAACTGCGCTTAGCAACACACAAGCAAATCCAAACTTCACAAGAATAAAATCTTCATTTTTGGTGATAATGGTATTTATCTGTTTGGGTACAGTTTTATTATGTTTACAAACAACATTTTTTTTGAACGCAAACGACATAGGTATTAATAGCTGTACCACATTTTTTCTAGAAAAATTTCTTCATAGCGAAAACACCATATCCTTAACTTTTTTCGATCAGTTTAAATATAGCAGTCCCTCAAAGAGTTAAAACTTCGGCTAGAAATAAATCTCAGCCATTTTTTCACTTATCTTTCTTAAATTCTGATACAGACATTTTTGTTGCTAGATCAATCCTTAGTTATCTTGAAAGAACAAAAAGTCTAATAAGTTCGTAACAAATTTAATTTTAACCAGCAAAAAGCCTTATTAAAAAGCTTCAACTCAGGACATAAGTTTGGATTAAAATCATTTTAGGAAAAAGTGGAACTGATGTAAATAAATTTTCTTCCCACAGGACCAGACATGCGGCTACGTCCGCTGCTCATAGGAAAGGTCTAAATATGGATATCATTCGCCTTTCTGGGGGGTGGTTAATCTCAGATCATACATTTGCGGAAACTGTTCTTACGTGTTAATTTTAGTTTTTTGTAGTTGATTAAAAATGTTTCATAATATTTTGAATTCATATATCACAAGTATATAAATAAAAATAATTAAGGTTTTATAATCTTAACTTATGTTAAACTTTAAGATTTAGTTTAAACAAGTTAAAAGTCTACCTGCTATCTAACAGAATAAATAGTTTCACATTTTTTTGTGAACGCCAGAATTGTTGCAATGAACTCTAGATATCTAGGCATTTACTATTTTTCGAGACAGAGCCAAATATAATCATAAGATCAAATGAACTTATCTGTGATGTTCGATCTTGAATATATATAGGCCCCACCGAAGAAAATAGGGTCCCAACCCATCCCGAATCTCGAAATAGATTTGCAACAATTCTTCAGCTTTAAAGTGAACTAAGGTGCAGAGTTGGGAACGGTAAGGGCCGATGGAGCGAGAGAAGTCGGAGGTATTTTGTTTTGAAATATATGACCGATTCGTGACCGATTCGCTAGAAATGAAGATACTAAGTATTTACTATTTTTCTTCGATGGGGCCTTTATATAATCAAGATAGAACCTCACAGGTAAGTTCGTCGGATCTTATGATGATCTTAGGTTCGCAGTATTTTACCAGGTTCCCCTACCTTCTAAGTTATCTATAAATCAGTGCTGTTGGTTCGGAGCGCTCTTAAATTATATCCATAAGCATATAGATAATTGTTGTAGACAATACTCGGCATTATTATCTATCCATGTAGCGTAGTACTGCAGTATTATAACCGGTAACAAGGAATCGGTTGTTGATCGTTTCATAAAAGAGGTGCTTTATGCGTAATTTTTTCTAGGGCAAACCAAAGTGATAAGTGATAAGTCGCGAACGAATCGGATACCCACCCAATCGGTACTGTTTCAAAAACGCGACGCGTATTGAAAACAAGACAGAGTTCAATGTGACAGTGGTTATTATTTTACAAAATATTATTGTAAAATAGGGTAAGCGGTTACTAAAAGTAATATCAATATGTGTTTGTGTTCTTTACATACGTTTACGCTCTACGAGCATCACATAAAATAATACCATTACCTATAAAAAAACTTGAGAAAATAAAAATAATTATTATTTTACGTAGAAAAAATATTGTTCATAACACGTGCGCAAAGTAGCTTTCACGCTGTTCAACACGTGCGCAAAGTAGCTTTCACGCGCTTAAAGCTTATCCGAACTCCGCTTCGCGACGTTCGTCTAACTGCTTTCGCGTGCGAGAAAGCATAACTTTGCGCACTGATTAGGAAAACTACTATTTTCTACAAACGCCACTAAAAGTAAAATTTTTTACGCATGTTGTCAGTGTCTAAAATGTCACTTTAAGGCGCTGCACAGTGGGGTATTTGATATTAATTTCTGATCGAAATTGTTTTTAATCAGATATTTCTTAAAAACGTTTTAAATTAAAAGCGGATCATATAATAAGTAAAAATGTAATATTTTGAAGGATGAACAGTTATCTGCATTATACAGGGTTAGTCAAAAATTCCGCAACATACAAATATTTCAGAGAGGATTGAGTGCAGTTTTTTGCAATTTTGTACACCGGAATTTGATCCAATAATTATGTGCACAAATGACAAGTTTATAGTCTTCCCTCCAAAGTCCCGAACTTTCATATTTTAAATGAAAAGAATATGTTTGAATTTAATGTTTAAATTGCCTGCATTTTAAACACTAAATAAAAACATAATTCTTTTCATTTAAAATAGATTGTTTCAAACTCTAAGAAAAATAACTATAGACTTAACAACTTCGCCCATATTAAAGTTTTCACGCAATAGTTTCTGAAATATAAGGCTGCTATGGGACCTTTGACTTGCATACAAAGCTTTTACAGAAAGAGAGATTCTGAAACCTTAAATATTAACATTGCTTTAAGATTCCTATCGTTATTTCAATAACGATGACCATAAAAAGCCCGCCAAGTGAAATAAAATTTTTGAAACCCTCGAATTTTAATTTGCAATACAAATTTAAGCTTATTTACTAAATAAATAGCAAAAAATAGCTTATTAACATTAATTTATTAAAATAAGCACAGCCAAGAAATGACATTTCCTTATTTCTCCGTAAATAAGGAAGGCTGTTATCGTTAATTAAGTTCAGGAAACGTCTTTTTGACACTTTCGCATGCCAAAAATAACGATTACGATAAGCACATATTAAAATAAGAGGTTTAATTTTTTTTATCTTAAATGTGACAAAAGATTAAATTTATAAACGACATGAATAATAAAAATATGCTACAGTAAACAATGAATATGAAAGGAAAATACTAATTAACTAAACATCAGCAATAATAACACAAACATACAATTTACAGAAAATATAAGAAATTTGTTTTGTTTTTTAGAATTATAATTTACTCAAAGTCTGAGGTAGATGCGTCTGATTCTGAATTGCTAAGATTATCTAAATTATGTAAATTTATTGGTGCATTCGGAGGTTTTAGCAAATTTTGAACTTCTGTACGAAGTCTTCTATTTTTTTTTTTTTTTGGAGGCAACTGTCTAATACTTGGTAGTAATTGGAGGGTCTGAAGAGATTAATAAATTATTTAAAATGCCAGGAATAAAGCATTTGCAACAATTTGAGGGCCATGTATAAGAATTTTATGCGGCATCATATACCAAGCGTACTTTTCTACACATAATTTTGTTGTTTCAAGACAGAATTTGTGAAATTTTTCTGGTTCAATATCAAAACCAGACGAAATGATTTGCAAAATTACGTGAAACTTATGTATTAAAGTTTTATCAAGTCTCAAAAAATCGTCTGGCCGTATTACCAGAGTCTATAGATTCTTAAACTGTGATATTGCCCTCATTGGTGTTCCCGAATTCTGTTTGGGCTTACCTACCCAAAAACTAAGCACATGTTTGAATTCGGTTTGAATTTCTTGCTTGCGTTTTGCAACAAGCTCTTTTTCTTGTTGCCCCCGAGCTTGATAGGCTAGCCATTTTATAGGCTAGAATGTAGTAAGCATACCATGAATCTGATCCACGCGTGCAAGCGTGCAAGATACTGAAACCGAACTCAAACATTTCTTTTTTAACATTAACTTGTAAGCATTTCTCAATGTTATTGAAATCCTTAAGTTATGTCACATACATAACAACGCTGTGTCGATTTATTATCCGCAATGGCATTACAAACTTTGTCATCTATCATTGTAAAAAGTGTTGAAGGAATCAGGGATCGAATTTCTCTATCAACTCTTTTCTTTTCAGCTTTAGTAATGTCGACCGTTTCGCATTCAAAACAAATGCGAATAGGTCCACAGTACCTCGTAGAGCTTGGTCTAGGATTTTGCCACATAATGCAATCTTTATTTTTATTAGAATACAATTGTATAGGTACAAGAGATGTAAAAAGTATGCTTCCATCCCTGCTATCAGGAGTTTCGAAACATTGCCTGTATTCACTGGCATTTGTGTCATCTAGACCCCACTTCGAAATTAAATAAAGATCAAAACCATCAGTTTCAGGCATACTGTTTAAAACATCTTTGATTGATTCCAATAATCTTAAGGTGGTATGGTCTAAAAGACCCTGCAGGGTAATTTTGGCACAAATGTCAGTTACTGAAATGTGTTGTTTCTGTGGGTAGCAGTCTCTTTTAGCTTTCTGCACATATGAGTAGCATGGAAACCTACTTTTTGCGTTTCGTTGAATTAAATTATACTGATGCCTGGTGAGCTTTGCTTCGGTCATTGAAGAGAGAGCCTCCTCTTTAGTCATTTTTGATTTATCCCTGTTTTCATATTCTTTAATTACCTCCCTATATAATTTTGCTTTTTCGGTGTTACTGGAGACTTTATTTAAGTATATTCGATGCTTTACTATTACACGCTAAGCGAAGCTTCATTCGAGTCGAGTAGGCCAACATATCGACAGGGTGTTCGCTCAAAGAAATAGTTTTTCTTCTTTTGACGAAATCTGAACTTTTCTAAAAGCTTACAGTAGGACTACCACGTTTACAAGTAATATTTTGATTAATATCAGGAGGATATATTTTAAATTTCATATAGCTATCATGCCACTCTCTATTCCTGCTCAAAAACCTTTATTTTTCCTGCAAGATTCGACCCATTTCTTCCGCAGTTTAAATTTAAACATGTTCAATTTGGACTAAGGGATGGTAAAGCCTCTGCTGGGTGATTGGTTTCCCTTTGAATATATGCTTTGAGGTCTTTAAATTCCTGATCCCGGCTAATTTGAGTTATTCGATAAAATAAATTCTCCACTTTCAATTTCAACACATCTTGATGCGTTTCTATTCGTTCTGTGCGTTAGGGTAGTGGGAGAAATGACGAACGATCGTGCGCGCGAGTCGGAGAAATTTGGAACTTTCTTCAGCTACTATACAAATAAATACGTAGAATACATCGAAAAAGGGTCTGGTGTCATATAAGCACTGTCGATTTTAAAGGTTTTTTTGGGTTCAATGGAAAGATTACATCAAATGGAACACATTAATGCAAAAATAATTTGCGGATGAAGCACTTTTGACGCCAAAAATTGAAAAAGAAATTTCAGAAATGAGGCTGTTTGGTGACATTTTAATGCGAAAACTCTCCCTATATGACGTTAATGATGACAATTTACTTGCAATGTTGTCAGACTTGGCTAACCTTCTTGATTTTCAAGTAAGCAAATTGCCAAGTCTAGGAGCATGTTTCATAAAATAGAATAACTTGTGAAAGTAACTAAACAAGCGCACACCGCGCGCTTGTTCCTTATATGCCTCAGACTAACCAAATAAGCTCCCATATGTCTGTTAACTAACCCAAACTAACCAAAACTAATTCAGACTAATGCAAAGTATCCCAAGCTAAACAAAACTAGTCCAGACTAACGTAAACTAAGCCAAACTAACACAGATTAACCAAAAGTAACCCATACTAAGCAAAACTAACCCTGGCTGTTTAGCCATACATGTATAATATAAGTAATAAAAGTTTACTTACTGTACACTGTCGAGTCAATTTGTTCATTTCCCAGTAAAAGCCCTAGATCAAAATCAAAATGAAATATATTTAAAAGACAAGCGCGCTACGTTCGCTTGTCAGTAAGTCAACCATAGCTAACCCAAAATAACCAGCACTAACCCAAACTAGCCAGCACTAACGCAAACTAACCAAAACCAACCCAGAGTAATACAAACTAATCAAGACTAACCAAAACTAACCCAGGCTAACCATAATTAACCTATGCGCGCTTGTCTCTTCGCTATTCCAATCTAAGCAAAACCAACCGATACTAACCAAAACTAACCCATACTAATCAAAACTTACCCAAACCAACAAAAACTAACCCAAACTAATCCAAGCTAACCCAGATTAGTCAAAAGAAATCCATACTAGCCAAAACTAACCCAGACTAACCCTAATTAACCAAAATAAAAAGAAGAGCGCGCTACGCGGCCTTTTCTCTTCGCTATCATAAACTAAGCAAAACCAACCCAGACTAACCAAAACTAACTCATACTAACCTAAATTAACAAAAACTAACCCTAGTTAACGTATTCCAGACAGAGGCGGATCCAGGCCATGAAAAAGGGGAGGACGTTGGTTTTTGAAGTGAAACTTCTTCATCGAGGGTAAAGTCAGAAAAAATGAAACGCTTATCGAAGTGAAACACTTATCAAAGTTGAAACGGCTATCTAAGTAAAACCCCTTTTAATTAAGCATGTTCCAGTATAACTAGAGGGTTGAAATTTTGAGAACACGTAGCCAGGGTAAAATGAGTATTCTGGACTAACCCAAACTAGACACCCTCCGAAAAAATGGAAAAAAAAATAAAAAAAAATCGTAAAGAATTGTTCGGAAAGTTAATAAAAAAGTATTATAAAACGAAATAAGAAAAAAAAGGTAGAGAAACGTAACTTTCGGCGAAAAAAAGTCGAACGTAATCAGCAAAAATAGAATGAAAAAAATTCTATATAAAAAAAAATGTTTTAAAAATAAGAAAATTTAAAAAAAAAACGTAAAAAAAATTTCGGAAAGATAATAATAAAGAAAAAATATATTTAAAAAAATGTTAGAGAAACGCGGTTCTCGGCGAAAAAAAAGGTGAAAACAAAAGAAAGAAATTGTAAAAAAGTGTCGAAACTGGGGGCAAAAGTCGAGAAAAAAAAAGCATCAACAAAAAAATAAAAATTTAATTTCTAATATCTCAGAAGTTTCACTTAATTTGTGTGCTTATAGAGGTGAGGTACATAATTTTCTTTTATATACACCTATATCCTATACATATATGTGCTAGGTAGCTTTAAAACATTTGAAATAAGCTTGAAATCATAATCCTTAATAATCTGCAACATATAGGTAATGCAAAACATACTTTAATCGTTATAAGCACTTTTATTGAACAAAAAAAAAACGGAGTTAAATATAAAAAATAAAATTAATTCTCAGAATAATATTATTATGTAGGTGTGTACCTATAGAAATAACTAAACCGTGACATAAAATAACAAAAACTTTAATAAAACGAAAACACATAAGTACTTTTAAGCAAAAAAACTATAGTAGGTAATAAAATGAATACAATCCGATAAAACAAAATCTAATTATCTGTTCTTTTACTTGTAAATTTATCTATTATTCTTTCTTCATCTACTTCAATATCCTTACGGATATTGAGTAATGCTAAGGCAGAAGGTCTTAAATGAGACATGTTTGTGCCTAAGTAAGATTTAATCAGTCTTAAAAAAGAAAAACTTCTTTCTGGCGTAGCATTACTTAATGGAAAGCAACCTAATATTATTAAAAATTGTTTCACATATGGAAATACATATATCGTCGCATAATTTTAATGCGTCTAATACATTATCAGTGACATTGTTTTGTCAACAAACTCTTGCAGCCAGTATTTTTTCCAGCTCGGATATTCGCCTAACAAAATATTTAATAAAAGTTTCTCTTCAACAATATTAAATTAAAATAATAAACCTAACCGCTTGTTCCCTTTCCTCGTCTCTCAAAATAAAGGGGGGGGCGATTCCCCCCACCGCCCCCCCCCCCTCTGAATCCGCCACTGATTCCAGATTAAGCAAAAATAATCGAAATTAACTTTAATTAGCCAAAGAAGCGCATTGAGGCGTGCGCGCTACGCGCTTGACCAACCACAAAATCAAAATTAATTCAAAGTAACAAAACAAACGCACTACGCGTGATACTCTTTTAAACTAATCCAAATGATCTTTTAAATTTGTATCTATTTCAATAAACTAAATGAATTAGTTTATATGACTTATTATTAAAAGTGACCCCCTTCTAGCGTAACATTTAATTCTAGTAAATCATATATTCGAGTTATTGTTATTTCATTAAACAAAGCCATTAAGAATCATTATTTATAAGAAGTTTTCGTCTCACAGTACCTTTGAAACATATTCAACACGAGGCTGTTATATTTTAGAACCAAATAGAAAGTACACTTGGCAACATCTACCCGTACAACAGCCGTGCTAAGCCAACCAATATAATAATGTTTTAAGAAATAGTCATGTTGACGTTTATCTCATAAATATTATATTATAGTTTTAAAGTGCAAAAAAACAGTTTTATTTGCAATTGGAATGAAAAGAAGCTTTATATTATGTTATTATTAACCTTCTGCGATTATACCTTAGGACAAAGTGTACTGGAATTGTGTTAATGTATGTTGAATTTTAATATTTTATTTCAATTTATTTTGAGAAAATGTGCTTCATCCGCAATTTTTTTTGCGTTAATATGTCCCATTTGATGTTCAATATCGAACTTGGCTTTTTTTCAGTCGAATCGATAAATATTCTCATATGAACTAATTATATTGCACTAAAATCAACAATTTTTCTTGAATTTTCAATCGTTTCCGATGTACTTTGCGTATCTAAGAAATTCGCCACATTTTGTACCACCAGATGTCGCGTCGTGTAACGCACATAGCGAATAAAAGAACCACACATGGAGAAAGAAAGAAAGGGAGAAAAATATGACTTATTTGTAAAATATTCAGACACTGGACCAGGGTATTTTATTTTGGCCAACAAGAAGCTAAAAGTTGCAACCAGTTTTTTCACCATTAAAAAGCTAAACGTTTACTTCCAAAAAGTCATGTTGATGCCGCCCCCTACAAGTTAGAGCTAAATTAATATAAATGTAAAATTTCTAATACCAAAAACCCCTAAATACCAAATTTCAACAATATATTGGCATTATTTAGAAAACTATAAGGAAAAAACAAAAACAAAACTAAAATTTAGCACCCTGTATCCTGAAAACTACGTACTTCCGGACCTATATTTATGGGAACTTTTTTTCATAAAATGACCTAAGAAATTACACCCTTAAATATTGCCGCGTCTTTTTTAAACACCCTGATGTATGGTTGACCGATTTCAGTTTTACAGTGACAACACTGGAGCAGTTTTTTCTATTTTGACCAAAAAGGAGCTAAAAGTAGCAGCCAGTCTTTTAACCATCAAAAAGCAGTTTGGGTTAGTTTGCGTTAGTTTGGGTTAGTCTGGGTAGGTAGCGCGCTCGTCCCAATACGCTTGTTTGGCTAGTTAAAGTTAGTTTCGATAATTTTTGCTTAATCTGGAATACGGAAGAAATTTTCGAAGGTCCTCCTGTCTGCTCTCTAGACTCTTGTCATTTTCTTGATCACTTTCCATGTCGCGAGATTTGTCTTGTCTTGTCTTGTCTTGTCTCATTTATGGCTCTGCTGCAAGGCAATTGCCAGCCCAATTTGTTAGAGGTCCCACTTTGCCTGGTTCTGGACCATGCAGAAACCTCTGAAATTTCACTATTTTACAACTTTTCTTGTTTCTGCTAGCTTTTGACTGTAGCTATTGGTAAGTTCGACTTTTCTGATCTATGGCTAATAGCGGAGGAGAAGATTAGTAACACAACAAAAGGAGAATGGTCCATACAATTGCACTACAACAAGCTGGATTATTTGGAAAGGTCAAGGTAATAGGAAAGCTGAGCTTCATATCTTAATTTTATCAATACTTATGAATGGCATGATTATCTCTATTGTTTCATTATCTGGAAGAGACAAAATGTCATACATTGTCAATGGAGATGTTTT
Source organism: Pissodes strobi (assembly GCA_016904865.1). Taxonomy (NCBI): domain Eukaryota; kingdom Metazoa; phylum Arthropoda; class Insecta; order Coleoptera; family Curculionidae; genus Pissodes; species Pissodes strobi. The sequence goes on along the minus strand of MU193690.1, from coordinate 9,837 downwards.
CTTTTTTACCACGAAAAACTTATTCTAGACCAGGAATCATGTTTATGGGACATTCGAAAAATATATGGTCCAAGTCGTTCATAATGCCACAATCACATAAAGGACTATCTTTCATGTTAATTTGGTATAAAGGTGTGAGTTAGTCAAGCAATGACCTGTACGCATTCGAATAATTGTAGTTATATGTCTCCTATCTTTATACTTTAAGTTACCAAACCATTTTTTGATAGGAAATGAAGGCTGTACTCTAGCATATCTACTATGTTTGGTAGTGGTCAATATTTTCCACTTATCTCTAGATACATTTAAAATTTCTTGTTTGTAAGTTAAGAATATCCTGTATATCATACAGCATTTTCCTAGGAATATTTAAGTTTGTTCTAATTTTTGCCAGAGTATCTGCCTCCGTATTTCCTATTATGTCTGAATGGCCTGGAATCTAGGCCAAACGAATGTCATATCCATTTAGAGGTCATGATTAACCTTTCGGTCATCAGAACCCAATATTCAGAGTTTTCCTCAAAGAAAGAACTGCTCAATTTTGTAATTGCTCCCCTTGAATCTGAAAAGATTATCACACTTTTAATTTTCTGATTGATTGCCATTTTTATTGCATCGTGAATAGCAATTATTTCTGCGTTGTAAATATGAATGTTATCAGGAAGTCGTGCTGAGAATTTATAATCTAAAGATGGGATTGATATGCCAAAACCCACCCTATTACCTCTCCTTGATGCATCAGAAAAAATAAATGTAAACTGATCCTTTAAATGACTGGTTTCAGCTAAGAATTTAATTTTAGTTGTAATATCTCCCTTATTTAAGTTGCAATTGATCCTCTTTAACGGCGCACTAAGAATATCCAAGTCGACCTCATACCAAGCAAATGTTGATCCCCTATACAGCAGCTTAATAAATGGTCTATATTGTTGCAAAGCCGACACTAAATAAGGTGTTTTATCATCATTCCAAAATTCAGGTCTATGAATTATTTTCATTCGAATATTATTAATAAGGTTAATAATAGGGTGGTTTGTAATCAAGAGAAACTTAGTGATTAATTTCAGAGCTAGAAGCTTTCTTCTATGTTCCAAGTCCACCAGGGAAGCTGCAGCCAAAAGAGCAGCTCTGATGGTGGATCGCATACATCCCAAACATATGCGTAAACCCTCATAGAACACCACATCCAGTTTGTTCAAAACGTTCTTGACACATGGTTTACAAAATACCGATCCAAAATCTAGGTGGGATTGTACCAATGCAAAAAATGCCATCAAAAGGATATTTGAAGGTTGTTATTCTCGGTTTGAAGTTAGATACTTGTCATCAAACGGTCGAATTTTCATTACCGTAGCAACAATAAAGTTCATGAAATTTGATTTCAAAATAGCATATTATGATATAGTGTATAAGAGGGCCTTTAAAGCACGCGCGACATATTTCAAAACACGACGCGCAGCGGAGTGTTTTGTAAGTCGCAAGGGCTTTAAAGGACTCTTATACACGTACATCATACGCTATTTTTTATTACGAATGCATCATAATCTCAAAAATGTTTTAAATATTAAACTTAAGGGATATATTGACGAATATCTTAATCTTGCACATTTGACATGATCAAATGTTTCTATAGCAACCTTTAAAAAAGTAGGCGCATCATAAACATCATTTTATGCACGCTGCAGCGTGCGATAATCGTTGATTATGATGCATGCGTAATAAAAAGATATTTTATAAATTTAATAACGTAAGAAATGCGTTGATTTATACTTTGAATGGTGTTTGTAGAAAAAATAGTGTATGATATATGTGCTATAGGTATGTGATTTTATTTTGTTCGAAGGGATGGGACAACTAACCCAAACTTCCCTTCTCTCAAAATAAAATGTCACTTTTAGCACTTATATCATAAATAACTATTATAAGAGCCGGGGTTTAGAAAATGATATTTTTTTCCAGGAATTCGCAGAAATTCTGGACCAATATGGTAAATACAGTTAACTATGATTATTTTATAAAGCTGGCGATATAAGCGAATACGACGCATGAAGAAGAAAATGGGAAAATTTTACAAATGGACTGTACTGCGAATTATAGAAGTGGTAAGTTTAAATTTTTATAAACATATAACCACTAAAGTGTTGGCTACAGAACTACTCTGTGAGTGTTCAAAGCCAACTTCTGAACTTTTGAATGTAATCTGACATAATTGTTGCTTAAAATACAAGTTCCAAATTATCCGAAAAAGTTATTTGTATGACCAAATTTTTTATTTTAATTAGCACCCTTTATATTTCCATCCATAGACAAGGATTCTCCTTATATTTTCTTTTATAACGAGGGGCCACAAGTGGATATTTATTTCAAATATGGTGTTCCGGGAGCCTTTTTCAATCCAAACTTAATATAGCTGCTCTGTGATGATATTTAAGCAGGTTATATAGTAACTTTCAAAAAAAAAACGGTTTGTGCTTAAGACCACACGACAGAAGTTCTTCGATCCCTCTATTTCTCGCTGCATGCTAAGCGAGCGCGCTACCACAGCTTACCAAACAATCAGCTATCCAACTCTTAACATTTGAACGATATGCGCATTTCCTCGCGCAGGCCGCCATTCTGGGTTAAAATCTATCAAATTCGACAGTGTTGGCTCGTCGCTCGTGGTCGTGTCAGATGAGTTGTTTGTGTTAACCAGTGTCGTAGTTTCAGTTTAGGTATATATATTTTCTAGTTATAGTAATTAACAGTGTACATACGTTCTTGAACAAACTACTTATTTTATAATATCTATCTGTGCTTGTATATAATAGAAATGGATAAACCGCGAGGTGGACACGTTTGTGCCGCTAAAAACTGCAGTGCGAAAAGTTATGAATCTAACAAGAAAATAAGTTCTTTTAGATTTCCCAAAGATGCCATTAGGTAAGTTTTTTTGACAAGCATCTTAAAAATGATGTCCTATTGTAGCCTAGAAATATATTTCATTAATGTAAGCATAGCTGTTTTTACTGGAATGTAATTAATTTTGAATGTAATACTTCTTACTATGATATTGTTTATCCTTAAATGAAGATTATGTTACAAATTACCTTAAACAAATTAGTAGTTTTAGTAGTTATTTGTGTTTTTAGAGCGTAAAGTAACGGATTGCCGCTTGAGAAAGAATATTACCGCGGAGCGCGTTATCCTTTCGAAAATGGCAATCTTACTTCCCGCTCAAAAAATACACAGAACTTTTTCTATAGCCGCATTTTTTTAAATTAAATGCACATTTTTCTCCCTACTGATTCTGAAATTTGCAAATGACATGTCATTTTTCGCATATTATATTCGGGCGTATATAGAGCAGGAGTGCCAGCATCCATTGTAACAAATGCACGACTGTCATTTATTTATACTTTTGGTTGGCGTCACTATCCATAGCACACTCGACGGAAAAAGTGAGAATATTCTTTTCCATGTACGCTTTAGAGCATAAAATAAGAATGCCGCGGCGTTCGTCGATTTTGCGATTTCATTTGAAATTACTAATTAGTTATTTTGCGCACGGCTGTAGAAAAAACAATTTTTGTACAGGGTGGCACGTTTAAGAGGGGCCTATAACTTAACTCGAGAACGATGGGGGTTGCAAAAAAAATTAAATACAAAAGTTGTTCCTAGTAAAATAATGTTTATTTTTTTATATTTTTTAATCGACACTTTTTTATATACAGGGTGATCAAACAAAGTTATATTTTTTTCAATGAAACACCCTATATTTTATTACATTTTTGGATTCTATTTAAAATTCTAAGCATATTTGATGTATGATGTTATATCTCTAGAGTTAGTAGGTACTTTCACAGCTATCAACAGTTAAAAATCGGTACTTTGGTTACTTTTCAGACCGAAGTATACCATTAGAGATTGAGCAAAACTGAATTCCACATTCCTATCTTAACTTTTTAAGAGCTATCTGACGGTACTAACTGGCAGGTGGTACAATGGGTACCAAATCTGGTACCTCGGAATGTGAAATTAACTTTACTTCATCTCTAATGGTCTTTTTGCTACCAAGGTGAAACTTAGCCAAAGTACCGATTTTCAACTGTTTATAGCTGTGACAGTACTATCTCTACATCAAATATTCTGAGAATTTTAAGTAGAATCCAAAAATGTAATAAAATATAGGGTGTTTCATTAAAAAATGTAACTTTGTTTGACCACCCTGTATATAAAAAAGTAACAGTTAAAAAAATATAAAAAAATAAAGATCATTTTACTAGGAACAACTTTGGTATTTAGTTTTTTTTTGCAACCCCCGTTGTTTTCGAGATAAGCTATAGGCCCCTCTTCAAAGGGACACCATGTGCAAAATTAACATTGTTTAAAACTCATATCCATAGCTTTTCAAACCTTAAATTATATTAAATATTAGCTTCAAATACATGTACCTCTAAATCGCTTAAAAAAAGGTTGTTTTACATTTGTGTACTTTTATGTATAATGTAATAATGTTGTCTTAGGGCAAGGACATGGCTCATAAGTAGTCAAAGACAAAACTACAGGCTTTGCAGTATCCATTTCGAGCCAAAAATGTTTACCAACAGCCAGTTTTGTCGTTTAAACCACAATGCAGTAGCTACGCTTTTTAGAGCATTCGAGGGATCCTCAAAAAAATGATCACTCCTATTGTTCTTGGGAGCCCGTTATTTTGCAAAAACCAGAAGTTTCTTCCAAGAAGATTAAAATTATTGGGAACGTGCTCATTACTCCAGGTAAATATTCTAGTATAGCAGCCTTAATAAAAAAAAAAAGAGATTTGACAACAAACCTATGTTATACCTTAAATAGTTATTTTTGTAAAATAAATCAATATTTCTATGATTTCAGTGGTTTATATTTCCTTTCTTCCCGCTTAAGACAGTATCTTATATAAAAAAAACTAAGATAGGTACCTATATTTAAAACAAAAAGTTGATATCTATTTTTTTTGTTCGGCGAGAATGTAGGTACACAAATAAAAATTAACTAAAACCGTTGATTGCATCCAATCAACGATAAAACTAAGAAAAAATAATATATAATATCAAAACTCCAATCCTGTCTATTTAAAATTGAATACTCCTGATCCCGGCCCTGTGTTTTAACCCGAAATGGCGTCGGCGACGTCAGATTTTTATTTTCACTTTGACAGGAGAGTCGGCTAGCTGATTGTTTGGTAAGCTGTGGCGCTACCATCTGAGCTACGTCACCAATAAAAATACGTGTGTCAAAACGTATACCGGGTGTTGCATCGGAAAACCGTTCATAGGAAATCCCATGCAAATTTTAATACCTCCTAATACAATCCCCCTATTCATTTTACAGCAAACTTGTATTAGACTTTTTTGAAGGTCCTTGTATGGTAGACGCCCATGTAAAATATGAATAATTTTCATTTAGCGAATTAAGAGGTTTTTGAAAAATGTTTCCTAAATTTTTGGTACAAAAATGCGATCCTGATAATATTCTCAATTAAACCACCAGCAGATGTCAAATTATAATAACTGGCAAACGGTTTCATATTTTATAGTAACTATTTGTTTTTATTTGTTAAAAATGCTCTACACAACAGAAGAAAAAGTAACCATGATTAAATGGTACTATTCCGGTAACAGTTTTCAATGTTTGCCGTGAATTATCCTCATAGACCTGTACCCAGAAAGTCAACAGTGCATAGTGTTGTTCAACGCTTCGAGAAAGAAGGCACTGTAATTCATAATTGCAACTGCTCGAGACCGATTGCCGGAATGCCGGAGCGGAAGAGCAGGAAAATATCGCGGATTTGGAAACCCTTCTTCATGTCGAGGAGAATAGTGGCCTTAGTAGCACCAGACCGAGAATAACAACCGCAGAGAAGCGACAACATAAATCCCGCTCAAAAATATGGAGTGGGAGGTAAACCGGCCAACTGTCATATCATATCCACGTGCTTGTCAGTTTAGTTTAGTCCGAGATTTGTTTAGTACAGTCGTCCAAGACAAAATTTTTGCGTTAACGCCAGTTTCCTTTGGTTTATTATTGAAGTGACTTCTTAAACGAGGGTAAAGTCAGAAAAAATGAAACGCTTATCAAATTGAAACGCTTTTCAAAGTGAAACCCCCCTCTTAATGTTCCAGTATAGCTAGAGGGCTGAAATTTTTAGGACATGTAGCCGGGGTAAAATGACGATCCTAGATGAAAACTGGACCCCGTACAACCCCCCACCCCCCCGTTCGGCCAGGAGAAAGTGGAGAAGAAAAAACTAAAATAAGTCATTTCGGTACAACGGGAAGCTATGGGGTCGATTTTTTTATGGTAGGTGCGCCTCCCAGGGGGGGGGGGTTACCTTTGACCATATGGGGGAAGGTCCTCTAATTTATTGGGCGATTTTGGGGAAAAACATTTATTACCGACCTCTGCAACTCGGATCGAAAATATGACTAGTGATGACCCCGTATCACGGGGTCATCAGTGCGGTGGGAATTATGCCCCCACCTCCCCGGATATTAAAATTGATTATAACGTATCGGAACCGGTTCAAATGACTAAAATAAGTTGAGACTAAGCGAAACTAATCGAAAGTTGATTTGAGGACTTACCCAAATTAGCCAAATCTATTGAAATTGATTATAACTTATCGGAACCGGTTCAAATGATTAAAATAAGTTGAGACTAAGTGAAACTAACCGAAAGTTCAATCGACGACTAGCCTCAACTAACCAAATCTATTAAAATTGATTTTAACGTATCGGAACCGCTTCAAATGACTAAAATAAGTTGAGAATCAGTGAAACTAACAGAAAGTTGATTGGACGACCAACCCAAACTAATCAAATCTATTAAAATTGATTTTAACATATCGGAACTGGCCCGGATGTAAACAGTTAATCAGTTAATCAGTTACACGTACTAATAACATATATGTCAAAAAAAAACAAATAATTATGTTTTTATCCGATCGGACGAAAAACGACAGCTTTCCGATGTGTTTTCTCACCGCAAAAGTCATGATTCCAGTATATTGTATTCGTTGCTTGGCAACATGCAGTAACTGTACAAGAATAGAAAATAACAGTCCGGGAATATAACATTCCCGTCCTAGGCCGGAAATTTAACATTTCTGTCATATTCAAACGCCTTGTTTGTCAGGTCTGACGTCTATCAAAAGTAACATTTAGCTGTAATTTCCGTAGCTACGTAATAAACTTCAAGCTCGCTCGATTCAAAACTTGATATTATGTTGAGTTTAAATTTAAAACACGTTTTTATTTACAGTAATATTTGGCTCTATTTATATATGTACGTATTCTAATTAATTTCGATCGGATAAAAAATAGTATGTGCAACTCGTAGGAAAAGCACATTCCTGGACTCCTGTGTTGCTGGCCTCGGCTGCGCCTCGTCCAGCAACTACCACAGTCGTCCAGGAATGTTTTGCTTTTCCTCCTAGTTACACAATATACTAATATACGAATATGTCATGATGGATATATTGTTGTAATGTCATTGTAATATGTCAAAATGTATGCTAAAATATTGTAAATTCATTCCTTATTAAAATACAATTATGTAAGATTCTGCCAATAAAACGTTAAAAAAAAATGTCAAATGTGGCAGATGAATATAATCGTCAATATTTCCCTTAATAGATATAACAGATATCGAAAAAATTGTTTAACAAAAAATTTGTATTTTTCGATGCTCTATCGTTTGGAAATAAAATATGACACATACAACTGTCACATTTGACAGTTACAGCTGTCAAATTTGTTCATATTAATCTGACATATGCCAAAATACATTAGGTTTGTTCTAGCAGCGATTTCAAACGGTTCCAAACCGTACGGAGTTTGTGCATAGCCATATAAGCGACGCTTATATCGTTATGCGCAGACTCCGGATGGTTTGAAACCGTTTGAAACCGCTGCTAGAACAAACCGATTGTTAACATTTTGACATATATTTTTAATCATTAAGAAAATGTTTTATGTTGCATATTATGGGTTAATATGACAATGAGAGATGTTACATAATTTTTAATATTTTTACCACTACTTTAATATCGTCATTTGACATATGCCTTTTTTAAAAATAATATTTGTAAATTATTCATTAAATATATATTATTATGACGATCTTCTTAAATTAACCCATTGTCTTATGCTAACTAGTAGTAAAGTATAGCCAGGCTCGATTCTCAAAGGGGGGCATTTTGACCTTGAATGTCCTTGGGTTTTTTGTTGAAGATCGAGCATTTGACCTTGGGATTGTATGACCTTGAACACCCATGGGGCCCACTTGGCCTCGGGTGTATTCAACCTTGAATGGCAGGTAGCCGAGGTCGATCCTTTTTGGCAGGTAGTCGGGGTCGATTTTCTTTGGAGCGTAGCCGACGTCGTCCTTGGAACTTTTAGTGTGACGTCAGAAATATATTGTGGTCGATGTAAAAGGTTTAATGATGCAGAGAACAGTTATTGTATGACATTGAGATAATTTGATCTTGGCTCTTGGGACTGTTTTGTGGTATGTTTTACCTTGAATGACATTGAGATAATTTGAATACCCATGAGTTTTTTTTTGCTGATGGTTGTGCATATGACCTTGGGATTGCTCCAAGCGTGTATGACCTTTAACACCCTTTTTGAATTTGTGTGCCCTTGAGATAATTTGAAGCGACACCGTGTCCTTGAGGATATTTGAAGATCGGACCGATGACCTTGAACGCTCTTGAGACTGAATATTGGTTACATAATTCGGTATGACGTAACATAACCTTGATAAATATGTTCTAGGGGCTATATAAGATGCCATAATATTGGAAACAGATAACCTTTCTGACTAGTAAAGCACTGTGTTCAGTATTCTGATAGTTGCATATTGTATTATCTGTGAGGTGCATTTATTAAATGTACTACTACTTATTTCAAACAATAATGTCTCTCTCACAAGAAACAATTACCAAAATTAATGAGAATTTTGACAAATCAGTGGAACAAATAGAACGTAAACCTTTTTCATCTCTAGAAATTGGAAAGCGATATATTATAAAGAAACTACAATTAACAAATGGTCGTTTTGGGAAAAGTGTTATTGCAACATTATTTAATAAAGAAAATTGTTGTTTTTAGTTCTTATTTACCGAAAAGAGCTGTTGAAATTATTACCGAAGAAGTTGTTGATAATCTGGAATAATTGCATTATCTTGGAACTGTAATAGTTTTAAAATTTTGATTATATTTAATTATAATGAATTATCAAAATGCTGGCACGATGTTTTCTTTTGCACAGAGGGCAA
>JAEQML010064076.1:0-22402 GCA_016904865.1 Pissodes strobi | reverse complement strand
GAAGAAAACTGTTGTTGTTGATTTTGTAAGGCTTTTGTTTATTCATTAGCCAAAGAAAATTCCTTGGGTTGAGAGGTAGTCCTCGACTATTACTTTATTTCGTAAAGGAAGTAGACTGGAAGTCGTTTGAGACTCTCGAGGGAAGGTCAGTTGCGTGTGAAGAAATTTCTGGCAACCGCCGTAATGGCAATATAGGCCGTTGATCCTTTCAAGATACCCAGGAAGGTTTTGGTAAACATCTAGTTATGGGTAAGCTGTTTTAAGTTGTTTTGAATGTAGAATTTCAATTGATGCCGAGTTTTGGCATTTTTGTAAATTTCATGTTATGTTGTTGTTATGGATTAATTTACGATTTTAGGGTTTTTGGAACTGGTTTTTAGTAGCTGAATTATACAGCGGAATTCCGATAGCGCTTTGTTGCGGGGTTCTATGGCTGTGTCCCTGTAGGGTAGGAAGAGCCACTATTACCTGGAACCTGGTTAATCTGGACTGTTTGACATACAGAGAAGTATGATGGCCAATTCTCGGATATAACTTACAGGAGTTCGTTGCTCAAGATAAGTCTAATTTTATACCTACTATCACGTTTAGATAGCACTATTGTGCCAGAAATATTTACTACTTTGCAGAGACTTTTAAATTTAAACAGAATGTAGTGCCCAAACATTTTCCTAAAACGCTTTATTAATTTCTTTAGCAAGTAATAGCACACATCATAATCCACTAACTAGAGTATATATATATTAAGTACCTTTTGTAAAGTGTTACTATGCTGGCCACAACATTATTTACTTCTTACGGGTGCTAGATTTATGGATAATCTCTAGTACATATTATATCCGAGGATCTTTATTCATTTTATTACCTTTTTACTTTAATTTGGCTTTGACAATATATCATAACATTGCTTTTTGAAGAATACGTTCTCTTGTTGAAACTTGCAACTCGGGCTTTTGGAAATACTATACTAACCGAGTTAAATTAACTTAGTATAGTATATGTGATAAATTCGGTATTTCTATCACCGTCTAGGTTGCAGGTTGCAGCAGAGCGTTTCGAAGAAGTGAACTTTCAAAATTTTATAACCTTTTATTTGACACCTCTCAAATTTTAAATTAGACTGACAGGTTGAAAAGAGTTTGGAATTTTCTGTATGGTTTATAACCTTTTCGCTTGACACATTTCACACTTTCAATTTAGGCTATCAGGTTGACAAGAGGGTGTGTCTAGTAGTCAATAACTGTAAATAGTAATATACTTAATAGGCTAGAGGAGCTTGCTCTATTTTTCTATTTTAAAATAAAGTATTGGCCTCACATGCTTGGTATTATTTAGGGTGTATTTGAGAATCTAGATCTTGACTGGTAACCGAGCAGGTAGCGTCGACTTCGTCAGGTAATTATTTACTTAATTTGACATTTAAATTTGTACTTAGTTTCTTTTATTTCAAAGTTTCTTTTTACTGTGTCCGAATAAACATCGATAGGGCTTGCCAACAAAAGTAAACTTGGTGGCGTCCAACTTCGACTTGGGCTATTATTTATTTTGATTTTTGATTTAATTCTATATTCAGGTACAACAACCCCCCCGAGACGAGCTAGGCCTGGTGTTCGATTGCAGACGGTGCTGGTTGAGCTATTACGAGGACTGGTGTTGACCGAACTACATGGTAGACATCTGATTGTAGTTTAACCTTTTGGTAAATATTAATTTGATAGTAATCTGTCATTCAGCGCCATCTTCCAAGTAGTTTTAACTTTGAATTGAATATAACAAATTGGCAACCAACGCCAACAGAATTAGAATCGAACGTAATAAGTGGTCGGCCAAAAGGTAACACAAATGACGAAAAAACTTTAGAAACATTGCAGATGTTCATCGAAAACCCACATGCTTCAGTAAGAAATGTTGAAGAAGCAACATATATTAGTCATACATCGATTGAAAGAATGTTAGGTGCACATAAATTTCACCCTTACAAAATTCATTCAGTACAAAAGCTATTAGAAGATGATTTTGACAGAAGAATGGAATTTTGTAATATTATGATGATGAAGTTCGATGAAAACTAAAATTTCTTTAAGGACATAGTTTCTACAGATGAGGCAACCTTCATGTTGATTCGTGTACTTAATAGGTATAAATGCAGGTATAGATCTGACGAAAATCCGGATAGATGAGAGAAGTAAAAATACAACATCCTCGGAAACTAAACGTTGTGCTGATTTGTTTGGAACACAAATTATTTAACAATTTAACAGCAAAACATATTCATACCTGCTTCAAAATTTAATTATACCATAAATTCAAAATTTAACTGAGTTAATTTCGCTAATAGTTGGCTTCAACAAGATGATGCGCCTCGTCATCTTGGCTCCCAATAAATGGATAGGTAGAAGATACTCCATTGCCAAGGTCACCCGATCTCAGGCCCCTGGAAAGCTTCTTCTGGGGATACCTAAAAAATGATTTTTATGAAACTAAGCCTGAAAATCCTGAAGCCCTAAGGAATCGTATTATCCAAGAAGCATCAGATGTGTCTGCAGATATGATCCAAAATGCTGTCTATGCCTACTGCCAGACAACACAAGAGAAACAATTTGAATATGAAAGCCTCGTTTAGACAGCTTTTACTTATAGTATTACTTTTATTACTGTATTATTTATGTTTTTATTATTTTTAAACATTTGTTTTGTAAGGGTGAACTTTATGTGGAACTAAAATCCGAAATGCTCCTAGAGATCTTTTATCACTTCCTGCAATTTTGTTAGATTTGTGTAAAGTGTTATTTTAGTAAAAATAAATCTTATTTTTTGTTTAATTTTTTTTTTCATAAACAAATGTTTCACCAAACAAAAAATAAATCTGGCAATAGGACAATATCAGTTAACGCGTTAATTTTGACATATATTATTTAAAATTTGCTAGTGATATCTAAGATACACACAGGTAGAGGCTTCCTTTACAAAATGTAAGTACAAAAATACATGATGTTACTTAGGAACCCCAAACAGAGTGTCAATACATGGTGTTACATAAGAAAACCAAAATAGAGTATCAATACCTGACAAGCGGTAGATCTGACAACGTCGCAGATATCACCATTGAATTCAAAGCCTTCTTTAGCCCCTACGTCTCAAATTTAAAGCAGTTTGATACAGGGCTTATTATATGAGAAAAATGTCTGCTGCCGAACTCTTGTGCTACATTTAATATCCACAGCACTTTTTAAAAACTGTTGTGCTAAATCGACGACCGTGCGTCGCATCGATCAGCAAACCATATGAACAGTCACTCAAGGACATCGCTGCATAAACGTTTTTCCCTGCTAAAATGACTTGGCACACAGTTAGTTCCGAACGACTCTAACTATTAAAAAAAGAAATCCAATTGATTATATTTTAACCCAATCTAAAATTATTATGCTTTATGTATATCATAATTGCGCCATAGCCTGACTCACATATTTTATGTCAAACACCTTGCGAAACTCCTCAAAATCCCAAAATAATGTATATTTATCTGACAAAATTAATACCTCTTAGCGACTGCTTTAATTCAAAATTGATTTCAATTGCTGCCACAATCCGTGTATTTTTTAATAATCATTCTATATGCCTTAAAAATTCTATTAGTTTTCTTAAAATTATTTCTGTTATAGCACTCTGGCAACATTAACTTTTATTTTAAAAACCTTTAGTAGGATTCTCATTTTTAATGAATGGTTGGCAATAATCGAGTCGATTGCGACGTTGTTTATAAGCTCTCGGCTGCTCTGGCGACTATTTTGTGATATTATGGCATTTTTATTATGGCTTTTTGAAATATGATTTATAGTAAACAATAATGATGCATGGCATCTGTAATATGTAAAAAATGGACAATTTAAATAGTGATTTATCCTTTCACCGGTAAGTATGGTTATGTTATTGTTATTTGAGTTTGAGTTAATGAGCCGAAAGGCCACCTCCTCGTCATCGGTGTCGGAGACGAGGACATGGCCACTCTAAGGTCGATGAGGTTGAACTACATCTTCACCTCCCTCGTACGTAGAGTACGGCCTGACAAACCAGAAGACGGGACACCCTCTGTTGAGGACCCCAAAATCAGTAAACCAGTTCAGGAGCCGTCGGGAACGACTGATGCCGCCGCTCCAGTGGACGAGGATGTCCTCCTGGAGGAGGACATCGACACCGATAGCCCTGAGCTGGCAAAAGGAAGGGTTCATCAGCCGAACCAACCTTAAAAACAACCCAATGGCGGGTTCAGTTAGCATAGTCCAGTGCAATCTGCATCATAGCCGGGCTGCGACGGCAGTTCTCTGTCGCCACCTGGACGAATCGCAGAATGCACTGGCCTTGATCCAGGAATCCTGGGTAGTGAAATCCAGGGTAGCTGGACTAACCAGAATAAGTGGGCGCATCTTTAGCCTACCCACAACAGAAAGACCGAGGACTGCAATATATGTACCTCAGAACATTAAAGCCCAGCCTTTATATCACTTGTCCACTTCTGACCTAACGGCCATGAAAATGGAATATGTATTGGCCGGCAAAACTAACTTTGTAGTCTTAGCCAGTGTACCTCCCCCAGGACTCGGCAACACTGCCTCCCACGAGGGAAATGGAGGACCTGATAGCACACTGCCAGAACCAGAAATGGGAGGTCATTTTGGGCTGTGACGCTAACGCACACCATGTGACCTGGGGTAACGAAGACAACAATGCTAGAGGTAAATCACTTTATGATTACATTACAGGTAGCAACCTCAACATTCTCAATAGAGGTACTGCACCAACCTTTATTAACTCCAGGAGTCAAACCATAATTGATATAACACATGCCTCTGCCGGCATATCTCAATTAGTCATACACTGGCATGTCTCTGACAAGGTCACCATGTCAGATCATAGCTGGTTAATATTTGAGCTCAGCTCAATAAAGGCGCCCAGGAAGCTTTTTAGGGATCCCTGAAGGACGGATCGAGCTCAGTTCCTCGTCCGGCTTCGGGAGAACGTACGGGAAGTGGATGGGAATACGCCTAAAGACAATGACGGCCTGGAAAGTCGTATGCTAATAACTAAAGCCTTTGAAAAATCTTGCCCTCTTGAGGCATCACAACAACAGCCAGGGGAAGCCACAAAATAGTGGACCGAAGAGCTGGGAGAACTCAAGAGGACAGCGAGAAAATCTTTCAACAGAGCAAAAAGAACTAGAACTCAAGCCGACTGGGAGCAATACAGCACCAATCTGCGGGAGTTTAAAAAACTATTAAGGAAAAAACAGCGGAAGGTCTGGAGGGCCTACTGTGAGGAGATTGAAGATCACTCGCAGACTGCACGGCTCTACAAGGTCCTTGCAAAAGACAAAGATCGCGACCTAGGTCTACTAACAAGGGAGGATGGCACAAGACCGCTAACCTACAAGAGAGTCTTGAACCCATTTCCCTGGTCTGTCGGTAACAGACGACAGGAACTGGCCAGACGAGACAAACCTTCAACCTACTGATCTGGACTGGCAAAGTGCCAACCAAATAGTTAGTGAAGAGAAAATACGCTGCGCTACATCCCGAAGGCATGGAGAGAAGTAAGAGTGGTGCTCATAGCAAAAGCAGGAAGGATGGATTACACTGTCCCCAAAGCCTACCGACCAATCAGCGTAACATCCTTTGTGCTAAAAACTCTGGAGAGGCTGTGTGAGCAATATTTGAGGGACTGCGTACTGGTCAACCGACCGCTGCATCCCAACCAACATGCGTACACTACGGGAAGATCGACCGACACGGCCTTGCATTCAGCAGTGAGCCGGATAGAGAGATCGCTGGACAATAATGAGTCCACCTTAGGTGTATTTATTGATATTGAAGGTGCGTTTGATAAAACCACCTTTGAAAAAATTAATGCTGCCTTAACAAACAGGGGCGTCCCTCCTGCTGTTAGTGGTTGGATTTTCAACATGCTGTCGAAGAGACCGTGCAAATAAAGGTGGAAGACACTGTAGTGAGAGGCATCGTTGCCAGAGGCTGCCCGCAGGGAGGCGTTCTGTCGCCACTGCTATGGAACCTTGTTCTCGACAGCCTCTTGCATCGCCTCAACTCAGATGGATTCTACACCAATGCATATGCAGACAATCTTACGATACTGCTCAACGGAAAGTTCGAAGGAGTTCTGCGCAATCGAATGCAGAGTGCCCTTCGCTTAGTCGAAAAGTGGTGCAGGGAGCACTCCCTATCTGTAAACCCCAGGAAGACGGAGATGGTGCTCTTCACCAGAAAAAGGAGGATGGAGCCACTGCGACCTCCGACCCTCCTAAACACACGACTAAATTTTGCATCTGAGGTAAAATACCTTGGGGTCACCTTCGATGCTAAATAAACCTGGAATCTTCACTTAGAACGAAGACTAAAGAAGGCATACATCTCTTATGAACAGTGCCGCAGGACCGTAAGTAAAACCTGGGGGGTGAAACCCAGGGTCGTAATGTGGATCTATACTGCCATCATAATACCTATGATTGCCTATGGAGCCGTAGTTTCGTGGCCCAAGAGTCAACAAAAACGGCAAAGCTTAAGCTCAGTCAGGTACAGAGAACTGCCTGCCTAACTGTAACGGGAGCTATGAGAACAACCCCCACCAGAGCCATGGAAGTAATGTTGTGCCTGCCTCCCCTAGATATTTATCTAAGGGAGGTGGCTCTGACTGCATTGCTAAGGCTCAAAGTCGTTGGTGTGCAACCTAGCATAGAATGTGGAAAAACTAGACGCCACCTGTGTTAAGGGGCAGTCGGAAGACTGCCACTACTGCAGGCCAGTGCCGATAGCATACCTCCCAAGTTTGTTTTCGACAAACTATATGATGTACAAATAAAACCAATTGAGCCTATAACCGAAGGTGTGGTTATATTTCACTGGAGGATGCCGCCCGCAAAAGCAGAATTTCTGTGTGCTGGGTAAAAGGTAACAAATCAGCGGACAAATTGGCTAGAAAGGCAGCCGGTCCAAACACTATGGTAGCCGGTCCTTCAAACCTAACTGTTGCGACGACGATACATATGATAGACAAGATCACCCATGAAGACTTTAGGGCAAGATGGGACGAAACAACTAACTGTCGACTGGCCAGAGAGCTTTTAAGCTACCCTAATGAGTCTGCAGCAAAAGCATACCTGGAAATGTCAAGGAAGACTCTACGACTCATGGTGGGGATTCTGACAGGACACTGCCAGCTAAGGAAACATCTCCACACAAGGAGATTATGCGAGACACCTATATGCAGAGGCTGTGAACAGGAGGCCGAAGCAGTATAGCATCTGCTCTGCGATTGCGACGCTGTTTTGGAACTAAGGGAATCCATCTTGGGAGAACGATGGCTAACCATGGATTTTCTTAGAACAGTCTTTTTTTACAACACTAGGCTGGACGATGGCCTAGAGGGATTGGTTGACCTAGGGAGGACGCACAGGGGGTACAATGGGGCCTAAGTGCCGCGGCCTTTCAAGGCCACCCTCTCACCATTTCCAGATTATTGTTATTTAAGCCTGAGCTAGCCAGTAGTGTACGAACCCAGTGATTCAAATATAAGCCTGCATTACCCAGATTCTTAATTTCTAATTCCTCTGCTATTTATTAGTGCTTAGTACATAATTCTTAAAATTCAACTATTTGTTACGCAGCAAGGTTTTTAGTTACTTTTTGTTTTTATGGCCCCAAGATCTCCAATTCTTGTCTTTCTGTAGTGCAAACACTTATTTTCGTATTTAGTGGTTTCAAAGATGCGTAATTTTAAGTTAATATTTTTCTCTAATCCTTAAATTATTGTAAATCACCACAATTGAAAACTTTTCAAGGTTGCTCTCAAAAATTAAATAAATAAATTGTATAATCGCCCTTATTTAAAAACTCTCCTTATCATTTGCGAATAAGCTATAAACTATTAGAAAATAGGAAGTTGGGTAAACCAGGCCATATTATTAATATTTATTTTTATTATTGTTATATTAATAGAGAAATAACACTTTATAGGTAAAATTCATAATCTCATGGGACATGATATACATTTTCTATAGAAAAATAAAGAAAGGATTGACTCTTTGCCGAGCAGGTATACATTGTATCATTTTAGGTAGCACACGGTTTTTATTTTTGTAAACAATAAGTCAATAAGTAGATTTTATTAAAAATGATAATATTGTGTTATCCATTTACATTATAACAATCCAAACTTTTTCGATATGCACAACATTTTCTCCTAATTCTATAATCATTTCAGCGGCACCTACGTGAGTGCATCATCTGCATGTGCCTGATTATTACATTAATTGATTTGATTATTTTTATCTATATACGTTTTTGATGATTATTCATAGTCAGAAAAATATGTATCCGCGGATGATTAAATTAGCCGATTATTCGGCTTTAAAGGCCGTTTCGGACTTTTATTGTAAACACGACATTTCGGTCCGTAGTAAACTACCAACCGTTATTAAATATTGATGTCAGTCGGTGATTTATCCCGTCTAAAGCCCCCTAAAATTGTCTAAATTTAGACAATGAAAGTCCATAATTGCAGTTTTTCTTTTAACTCAACATCGCCTACCTGTTAGTTTACGTCAATAATAATTATTGTAGACCTTCGCAATTAAAACATTTAAATTCAAAAGTATGTGAAGCACCTTTTTATATTCTATCAACTCCTAAAAAATAATCATATATGGACCTAAAACTGTTTTAACAAACAAATTAATGTTCTTTTCACCCGTACCTTATCTAAGATATATCATTGGCGAGCCTGGGGGCAAACGATTAAAAACAGCAAACGGAGAACGCTGTTGCAATTCAGGGCCGGTATATACCTTAGTCTCTGGCACCCGTCGATCATTTTCAATAACATTGCAAACAATAATGGATCGCCCTTTTCAAGGGGTTTTATGAATGAAACATTGGGTCTCTTGTTTTCCTAGTTCTGTGGATATTGCCATAAATTTCCTTCATTGTGACGATCATCCAATCAGAAACTTAGAATGGATGGACTGAGCCTCCCGCTGTAGAGTAAAGGCGTGAGTTAGATCTGAGCGCGCTAGATGTTGGTTGCCGAGGTGATTCTATAGCTTTGGGTAGAATAGCTCGAGGCCAATGAGAAGAAGTGTTAAAGAATGTACTCCAGAAAAGACAATACTATGTCTATTGTTAAAAAAAACTTAATGCATTTACCCTGTACATGATAATTATAATGCGCATGTCTTTTCGTTTCTAAATCTTGGCCATTGTGTATAATAAACCTTTTAATAATTATGCTGTTTCATATTTAGGATTAATGCTGGCTTAAAAAAAAATTTGTGATCTGCTTGATAGGTAAAAACCTTTTGAACTTTTACTAATAAAACTTGATTTATTAAACTTGCTTCAAGTTTCTGTCACCGACAACAAATATATTACATGTTCAGTTAGTGAATACATGTAACACAATACTAAAATTTGTACAAACTTTGTATTATGTAATATGCATGCAACAGGTGTACTAAAATGTAGTAAATATCTATTAGTCGTGTTAGCGACTCAAATAGACTTTCTGATCCATTACGCATTTTTTTGTGCGTAATAATAGGTTATTGCATTGTTATTGTTGCTTTCGCAAGCTGTATCAAAGCAAATAGGTAACAATAGAATACATGGATTTTTAATCTTGTTTCAGGGATCAATTATTAGTGATTTAACCCCTGTATTTGCAATATTTGGAAACAAATAATAAATAATGGAAAACAAACAGTTTTATCTACTTAAAAAAACTAGTTTAATATGATTATTTTTGTTATGTAATGTTACGGTAATTTTAACAATTCCGTAACATCAGGTTGTTCCGAGTTCGCTTGGTTTGGTTTGAAATAATGACTTTTCATCTTCAATCTATTTTGAATTACTGTCTGAACCGACTTGGTAGCAACAGTGTGGAAAATTCCGCATTAAATAGTACGAAAATATTAACAAATACTGAATTCCTATGTTGCCCATCAAGTTCATTTAAAACTAATTTTTCTCTTTTAAATATATCAGTCGATAATTATCTAGTTAATATAAAATGAAAATTAATATTATGGGTTGAATCTACATAAATATAGCAGTAGAATATATTATTTAAAATTGTTAAATAATTTCAAATATGCAGTTCATATTTTATGCTTAAAGATCGGTCGCTTCGTACGGTGGAAAAAGGTGAAACATTTGGGACGACTGCGCGTCTGTGCATTTTTTGAGATGTAATTCTGATGGAAAGGTATTCAGGAATTTTAGATCTATCTTGTACCGACGACCAGTGTGAAAATTTGGGAAGGTAGGCTTGACATTTTCTTTATTTTTTTGCGTTATCTGATTTTTATTTCAAGTTTTCTATATCGAAAATTCTGTAGAGCTTGTAAATCTCTGGTATCTGTCTAATATCGTTTTATATACCACGTTGTCTTTTGCCGTGGGTATGTTCTTGCCTGTAGAGCAGGTGAAATATTTGTTTTTTGGAGCTTAAGGCTGTTTGATAAGAGACAAAAAAGACTTGATTCTGCAAAAGCGGGGAATTATTAAAATTCGGATTTAGTTTAGCAACTCAACTAAAGAATCGATCAAAGTGGCCTATAGGGTTCACATTATTTAGGTTTTAGTTAGAGGTAGCAATTTTTTGAAATTAATAACTAAAACCGTCTATAGCGTAGGATACTCAGTCTAACTTTCTTTAGTACCGCTGTCGGTTGTTATGGATTAGATGTGAGATTAGAGTCAAGCTTAGTTAGTTATTGTTCGACCTATATAAGTATTTTATAGTCACATCAGATATTTAAAGAGCACCTTCTCAAGCCCTTCTCGACCGTGGTGGGTACAAGATCTTAATAACTCTGTTTCTTTATTTCAATTTAAATTTGTCATTACCTTTATTTTTGAATTAAACTGATTTTTGAGTTAGAAGTAGCTTTCAGGCAATGATTGAATTCTGATACCTGTTAAAATTTATTGATTCTACTGTTGTTTTTGCCTGATTATTATATTTGTTTTTTTTTTTGCTTAATTAAAATACTGTTTATGACAATATTTCTTAGCTTTATTTTATTTATTATTTTTAATCTATTCACTGTTTAATTGAAAACATAATTGCTTGCAGAATCAATTCTGTGCAAATTGGCGGAGGCATATTTAATTAAACATAATTATTCTTTCTTCAGCGTGTTTTGGCATTTTTCAGCATTGTTAATTGGAAAGAATTATTTCTCGCTATGTCTTGCCAAGTTCTGTATTAAAAGCCTTGATTAGACAAGCGACACTCTCCGCCAAATTGAAACAGAGTTGTAACAACATTCTTGGTGAACTCTTTAACTGCCCTGTACTGTTTTTTTTTTCATGCTATTGAGTCCACACCCACTCGCCTTACCAGGGCAACTTCCAGTGACGTCACAGGACAGATCCTAGGCCCCGCAGCAAGTTTCAGTAACACTCTCCAGGAAGCTCGGAGGAAACACAAGGTGATTAAAGGGCAGTTATCACCAAGAAGGTTCAACAGAATATTAAATTTCAACCCTTATTTTTGTTCGAAGGAAATAGAATAATTGTTTTTTTTTTAATTTCTAATCTTTTATTTTGCGCCTTTTAACCACTACTACACTCGGAAATACATTTTAATTATCATGCTCCGAACCTATACTGAGTATCTTTCAGTTTATCGTTTTAGTAAATTAAAGGAATAATTAAGAAGAAAGTGCCTTTATAGTTTATAGTAACAAATTGGCTTTTTATTTGAAGTATAAACTTATTAGACAGTTCGAAGTATATCTTAACAAATTCAAAATTTATCTTAACAGTAATAAAAATAATAATTATTTATACAAGTGCGAAAGGGAGCTTTTTGCACGTATTACATACAATATAAGTTTTTTTTGTCAGTTACATTTACCTAAAGACATCATATTTTTTGTCATCTGTATTATTGGGCTGCCTATGGTAGTATTACAATACAATTTATCGGTAGCTTCAAATAAATAATATAACAGGTGCCAAAATTGCAAAAATGCAATATTGTTGCGCCTAAAATCTAGCAATAATGTAAAATACAAACGATTCTGAAGAAGTTCTAGATCGGCTATCGGTTAATAGCATAAATGGTTATTTTCCAGCTGGTTAACATCTACTTTATAGCTTAACGTTTGCTGTAGTAAAAAAGAGGCTAAATATCTATCTATCTATACGTATTGATAGAGACAACCACGAAGTTACTGAAGTATATTTATTGACTTCTTTTCGTTGTTGAGGTAACCCGCCTATTTAAAATATTATTTCATTAGACCTTATACATTCAGAATTGGAACACCCTATATATATGTAAAGAAAGAAAAAGAGGAAAAGAAGTCATAAATTGAAGTCGGGTTTTGCGAGTTTTTTTCGAGGAGATCCGAAAGCGTATCGCTCGACAACGGGGAGAGATAGTGAAAAGCCGGCGCAGTGTACGGTTTATTTTGGTGAATTGTTTTGCTTCTGTGTTGTAACATGTCATTACATGTCAGTAAATTGAAATTTATAATATTGTTATTAACATAATTTGCACAAGTATTTCTTTATCCTCATGGATAGATCATATTTGATAGCATAACATGTGTACATATTTAATGGAATCGTTTTATGCTGTGAATAACACTGCTTTAAATGAAAACAAAAATGTATTGTTTGCTGTCTTGTCGTGCCGGAATTTTAGTTTTGTCATTTCAAGTAAGAGCTTTTGTGAAATTACTAACATTTTCCTACCATGAAAGGTGAATATCCTAGTTATAAATGAAATGATCATTCTAGAGATATTGGCCCAAATTGCAACTAAATAGCTGGGTAGCTTCCGTAATCCAGGACTCAAGTACCTGCCAGCGGCGTCTGGCTAACTAACACCACTCTTCGGTAGTGTAGTGGTTATCACATCCGCCTGACACGCGGGAGACTCGGGTTCGATTCCCGGCCAGAGAGCTATCTCTTCAGTTTTAAATGTACTATTACGACATGGGCGATTTCTCGTCCTCCATGTATAATTACCTGCATTACGGGTCTACGATTCGCAGCAGGTACAAATATTTGCTCAAGCGTCAGCGCTCTGTGAGTTGCCAGGTCATAAGCCTCATTGACCCCTCCACCCCACCAGGGGCTAGGTCTCCCAGGAATAGTCAAGCGCGCCTAATTCCTGGATACCTAGTCTGCTCATTCGTTGCGTTCCTTAGGATGGCAGCAGCTGTATTGTAAAACACAACTATTATAGACTCATGTTCCATTAGGCGCATTGCCGAATCTTGTCGTGCTTGATGATCGGCCTCCCAGAAATTTCGAGTGTTTCGGAACCCATACGAGTTCCTTAAGCTATCCTACATTAAGACACTAGTGCAGAATGTCCTCTGTTAGACTGGAGGGCCGACATAGCAGCCCTGATGTTCGAGCAAATGTAAATAAGCTTCCTCTAGAGAGCTCTTAACAGGTTCTGATACACACTTTCAAGGTCGCATACAATTAGGCCTGGAACACGGTTGAATAATTCCCAAAATTGAAAACCACATACCTGCACCAGTACACCTTTCAATTTTGGAGTCGTCTATGGACGGCAATTTAAGTACAGCAAATAGGACGCCAGATGTGGATTGCTCACCAACCCCTATTGGGTACGAAAAATCTGAGGGGCCTACCTAATCTGATAGGATGTTGTCCCATCTTATTAAGAGTTCCGGGCAAACATGAGCCACTCTCCTTCAGATTTTAATATGTCTCTTCGAGCTATTATTGTCCCTTCAAGCTATTATTGTCCCTTAGGTGACCGAGAACTTTCAATCTGTATGCAGGCCTCAAGGAGCCATGCTCTAGTTATAGGTAGAGGTGCAGAAAACTAGTCAATTTCTCAACGGCCCTGGTGGGTATCGTCCATATAGTACCTATAATCCGCACACACGCCATTCTCTGAACTCTGTTCAAGTGAGCCCTAGATGTGGCCATTTACGTACCATGCGATGGCTCCATAGGTTATAAAGAAACTTACCACAGTTGCATAAATTCAATAGAGCAACCTCGGGTGCTGACGACACCTACATCCAAAATTTTATTTACAGGCCCCTAGAGCGTTATTCGCCCTCTCAATGCGGCTGGATATTTGTTCCTTTAATGTCAGCCAAGATAGAGTCTAATATGACCCCGAGATGCTTGCTTGACCTTTGATTCCTCAAAGGCCGGCCGAAAAAAGTGATGGCCGGAAGAATTTCCCGAAACTCTCGCTTCCTCGTGCCTGGATTGACTCTGACCCCGTCCCGCCACAATTATTATTCTTCCATTTCCAGATGCATGAAAAAGAATGTTATTTTAATTTTGAAGATAGATAAACACGTTATCTTATTATGGGATTTATTATTATGTCATTTATTGCGTCTCATTAAAACAATAACGTGGATTACAAGAACGTATAATTTATAAAAAAAGAAAGTATTGACCCCACACAACTGACCACACAACCCCACGCAACTTTAATTGAATTGTAGACAAAGATCTACTTTGTCTCCACAACTATTACCTTGAAGCCTATTATCAATTAAAAATTCAACGTTAAAAAGAATAGTAAAGATTTCCAAGCTCTGACCAAGAATACTGTATAATACAGTAATCTGGAAGATGTTCTTTAAATGAGAAGAGGTCATTAAAATACTAAATTGCGAGTTATCTCAATATACGTAGATCTATCGAGGCTATACAGCAAAGTTCATATTATTTACGTGCACTTAAACTAATAGATATGAACGCTAAGACTTAGAGCATCGTATTCCCAAAGGAAGTTAGTTAGGACGATGGATACCTTGGTTGGCCTTCGTATATAAATCTATATCAATTGTAAGAGAATATCCGTAATTGAGCCCTTCGGGACAGACAGATTTGCCTAATTGCCTGGCAGCTTGTGTCTGACCTATTTAGAATATTTAATTTCGATATACTATTCACTTGTGGATTATGTCAAAATTATTCCTTATTATTTATAATTAATTATAGAGGGTGATTCACAGTGGATGCGAACCATCTAAATTTGCTAATTATTTTCCATTTTTTTTTTTCGGAAAACATGACCTGTAATTTTTTAACTCTTAGATACTAAGACACTTAAAATTGGTTGAGAGTTAGGTATCTTCCGGTGGCTTTTTATCTTATGGCCAAATCTTAGTTGCAGTAATTCAAAATACAGCCATTTTGGCCATTTAAAAAATTTATTGATAGTTCATTTTTCTAATTAAACTTTTTTGTATTAACTCTTTTGCTGCGATGACGCGACGTAGCCAGTCTAGCTAAACCTCCAGTGCAGGACGTTTTATAGGACTGCATCAGAGGAAGACCAGCGAATAATATTGGCCTCGACGAGTCTGTGAATGCGCCATGCAGCAATAGCCCGAAAGCGTAGTAGCCCCGCAGCCACGAGGGCTAGTGCGCATACATCGAATCCTGGCGGAACACGGATTGGGAGTGAAAACTCGATGTCGATAGATTTATTATATTAAGCTATAGGGCACCTACTACCACACTTTCAATCAATCTTCACAGCCATCTTTGTATTGGGCTACATTCCCAAAAACTGGTGGAAAATTAATGAAGCGTTCATACCAAAGACAAGGCGACGATCACAAGAGGAACCAAATTCTTACGGCCCCATTACCGTAATCTCTTTCCTTCTTAAAACGATGAAAAAGATTATTGCTCCACTGCATGCAAAACAATTCGCATTCCAACCATCGAAATCTACCACCCATGCTCTTCAAAATCTCATCCGCGATATAGAAGAGGCACTGGCTGAAAAAAAGTGGTGCTGTGTGCATGTCTAGACATAGAGGGTGCATTTGACAAAACCTCACATGAATCCATTCAGCGCGCCACAATCCGCAGAGTAGTGAAACTAACCACTACAAAATGGATAAAATCCATGCTAACCGGACGTGAAGTCACCGCGACTCTTTTAGAAACGGCCGTAACAGCCAAAATAATAAAGGGATGCCCTCAAGGAGTGGTCCTATCGTCCATGCTTGGGTCTCTTTGTTGATGATCTACTGGTATGACTGACTGAAGCAGGCTTTGAAATCCAAGGTTACGCAGATGATCTAGTTATAATATAGGAGGCAAGCACGACAACATTCTTTTAGAACGTATGCAAAGTGCCCTCAATTTTGTCAGCACATGCTGTACACCGAAAATACTAAGGGAAGGCAACGAAGCAGCTCACCAGCTTGTGCGGAATGGTGCACAGACTGCATTTTGCGGGCCTACACCATTCTATGGAATCACTAGAAGACACGTAATTAATGAACTGAAAGTTGGGAAAAAAGGCGGAAAGTAACGCAATGGGCCAATGCACCTGGGCAGAAACAGGCCAAAAGATTCATCTCTCAATCGCCTAATTACACAAAAAAGGTTCTCAAGCTACAAAAAAAAATTGGATAAAACCTGGTCGTAGACCGGCTCATTGGATATATAAAATGGAGAAAGCCACTGACGAGCAATGCAGATTCTACCAAACTATGGCTGAAATGTCAGGCACAGACTTTCCAAATGTTGAGACATCCCGAAAGTGTCCTTGTGGCACCTGGAGGTCTACAAAAGCTCAACCCTCGAAATATTCTGAGGGTCTTGAAAGAGATAGGAATGTTTTTGTAAAACAGAAGGGTAGATCCCTCTACCTACCATACCATACCATACTAAGAGCAACTTTTGCATAATGTATGTCTTTAACTTCACATTCTGTATGTATTATATCTTATTGGCATATTAATATGTAGTAATGCAAGTAGGATACAGACCAAACAAATTGTCACCAAAAACCGGTTCGCCATACCATGGGCCATAATATTATTTAGGTCCAGCAGTTAAGTTGCATTCGAACCGCTGCTGGTTTATTGGCGAGCTTATACTAAAAACAACAAAATAAATGACTTGTAAATAATATCTTAAAATGAATAGAACATGTACCAAAATGTTAGAGACTCACATTAGTAAAGGAAAAGAATCGAGGATAACAAACAAATACATTGTCCCTTTTTTCACTCTAGACTAAACATATATGGTAAATAATTGTTATCTGGTTTACATTGCTATAAAACCATATGATTTAGAATACATTAGTTTTTGTAAATACCGTCCGTACCTTTGGATTTTGGTCACTCAGCCAAAGAATTCGTTTTATAACAGCCATAATTTGAATGAACAAGCGAAGCCCATTTGCTTAATCGAGAGGAAATATACGCAAGCAGGCAATCCCATATTTTCATTTAACATTTCGGTTAAATAAAACTCGATGATGAAAACGTTGATTTTTCCTTTTCACTTTTCGAATTTTCATTGTTTCTGTAGATAAATTAATTCATTGATTTTGTACACATTTTGTTTAATCATTAGATAATTTAATTTAGGCTGTTTCCGATATTTTAAATTAGAAAATAAGTTATTGATATAATACCTACGAAATTATTTATAAAATAATGTGCAAGGGTCCAGTAAAATGTTTTTGGTGATAAAGTCTATCCATGGCAGTTGGGAGCATAAATCCACGGTTAGGATTATAAAGTAATCGTATAGCATACTCTCATACTAGGTGCATACTTAATTGCACATTTAAGAAAAATTTACATTTGCTCATCATATGAAACTAAGGTTAAAATACCACTTTTACTAAGGCTGTATCACGATTAGTTATTTATCCGGTCCATATGCCTGGTTTAGTCAACGGTGTTAATACTTCTTATAGATGTGGATCGTAGAGTTGACAGTTGGACGAAGGCGCCACAAAATTTTTTATTATGAGTTATTATTAGGGTACTATATAAAAATATGGATACACATCAAAGAAACTTCTATGAGTCCAACTTGACTTTGGTTTCAGCCTACCAAAATAAACATCAAAGTTCCCAATTAAGCTATTTATTTAAATAATAAATACTTTCATAAACATAGCCACACAAAGAAAATTAATTAGATCCCAAACCTAGTTGGGATTATGGTATCGCATCCAAAATAGAGAGAAGATTAAGTCTTAGTCTTAATTTCTAAATCATTAATACTGCCTAATTCCTATTTTTGAAATATTTCTAACTAAAATTTGAACTTTTAAAGTTCTGACTAAACATAGATAATCACATAACACCTTAAATACGAATGGCTCTGCTAAATAAACACTTATTATAATAAATTAATCCCGTGGCAGCGATAACATGAGCAGTCAAATATGCAGTTAACAAAATTAAATCAAATCTCTTAACCTCTGAAGAAAAAAATCTTATTAAAGAAGATATACAGGGGGAAATCGAAATGACCTCAATTCAGTAACGTGCATGAATACGAAAATCTAAAGTAGCAGTTAGGTTAGATAGTTTACTGCCATAAGACTTACGACAAATTACAGTAAAACTGTTGCGTTTAAGTAGTATACGAAATACAAAAAAAATAAATCAGATAATTCTATGGTGTTAGCGAGACATTTACAACTATTGTTGTGAATACGTTGCTATGCTTCATTGGTGTCACTAAACTAGCACTTGTGCTCTTTACACCCTGCGGCCAGAGCCGAACCGGCCTCGTTCTTCAAAAAGCGTGTAAATGAACTGGAGAAAAAGGCAACAATTTGTCAGATTTTGTAACTAAGAAAATAACATATAAGGTGGTAAAGGAAGTCGATATTAGTTAATCAAATAACGATAAGAAACGGTAATAGATACAATAAATGATAATCGATTAAAGGTCATTAAACGGTAAGTTCGATAAAATTAGGATTAGTAATTATATGACTTACAGTAAGGGTGTAACACTCAGATAAGGGTACTTAATACATAAAAAAAAACAGATAATAACTATGGTGTTAGCGAGACCTAACTAAGATAATATCATATACGGTAGTAAAGAAAGTCGATATTAGTCAATCAAAAAACCATAAGAAACCATAATAGCTACCATGAACGAATAATCTATTGAAGATCATTTAACTGTAAGTTTGAAAATGATAAGGCACGATATGGTACGTAAAATAGGTAATTATAGGGCCTACTTGATTTCTTATGGTGATACTGGCAGTGATTGGTGGCTAGTTCTAAACTCCTACAACTACTTGGCTTGCTCCAATTAGGGCTTTGGCGCTTCCCGTAAAGCTACACATCACACCATGCGGTCAGCATCACTTTGACAAAAGGTCTCAAACGGATGATATGAAGCTGGAGAAAATCTCTATGCTAGTGAAGAACCGGGCGGAGAATGGACCCTAGTTAAGTTATAAATATTTTATCTATCTAATATGTAAACACTAGGATATAACACACCTTTTTTTAACAAGGGTAATGCCACTTTACGTAAAATTTTTTTACGAGACGGTATCGCCGAAAATACGAGAAAATATAAAAAGCAGTGTATTTTCCAATTTATTTCATGATAGTAAACCTGATGATCAAAATTACCACGATACTATTTCGGCTTTGAAAACCTTTCTTTCCCCTTCGTACACGTACATCGCTTCGAAGAGAACGATCATGTCAATTGCAAAAAATATCTAAGAAGACGTCCGTCAAGAGAACGTTCGAAAACTGTAAATAAAGTCTTTATTAGTTCTAACCATCGCCCAATGGGCATAGAACGTGTCAAATAAGAACAAATACATAAATATTTACAAGAATCACAAGATACAGTTTTCCAATTACATAACATATACTATCACCTACTTATGAACTCACAAATAGACATATACACCAGAATATCACAGTTGTTTTATTTCATCCCTAAAATATTCATTCAAATCATATTACTCTTTTTTTTTCAAGAAAGTTGTTTCTTTTTAAAATCATTAGGTTTAAGTTTCTATAATTCATGGGAAGTGTATTCCAAATTTTCTTAATAGCAATTCTGATACTTCTCTGTATATATGTATACCTTGTTTTTTCAATTTTATAGTCCCCTTTTTTTCTGGTACTATAATGATGTGCATTAACTGAGTCAGCAAAGAGATCAGAATGTTTTTTACAAAGATGACTGCCTCCAGTACGTAGTGTGACGCAAAGGTTAATAATGCATACCGTACAAAGTACGGTCTACAGCTTTCCCTCTGGTTTATCCTTAAGATTTTTCTTAAGCATTTTTGTGTAGT
The DNA here is from genome assembly GCA_016904865.1 of Pissodes strobi. NCBI lineage: Eukaryota > Metazoa > Arthropoda > Insecta > Coleoptera > Curculionidae > Pissodes > Pissodes strobi. The sequence continues at coordinate 2,260 of JAEQML010064076.1, read as the reverse complement.
ATAAATACTCTATTGGCAGCTACAGAGTTTCCCCAAAATATAATCCCATAACTTATCCTTGAGCATACATATGCCTGATAGGCGACCAATGCAGTGTTTTCTCCCAGACTTTCCGACAAAATCTTTAATGCATACAAATATTTAGCCAAGTTTTGTGATAAGATATTTATATGTACTTTCCAATCAAGCCTGAGATCCAGAGTTACACTCAAAAATGATACACATTCCTCATTACTAATTAAGCTACCCTTGTAAGTCAGTGATATGTCTCTTTTATAAGGCCTATTCATCTGTGTTTTTTTTTACATTTAATATAAGATTATTATTAGCAAACCAGTTGTCCAAGACAGACATGATCTGAACAACCCGATCACTACATGCCTAACCGAATTTTCTTCAATCAAAATTGTCGTATCATCCGCATAAGATATCATAGTGTGCTGGCTCACGACACTGTCAAGATCACCAGTGTAACATACAAAAGTGGACCCAGTATTGACCCTTGCGGGATACCCTTTGTTATATTTTTCAAGTCTGATTTAAGTAACGTACCCTGGCCATCTATCTCCACCACTCGTTGTTTTGGATTATCCATATATGATCTTATTAGACTCAATTGGACACCCCTTATGCCCCAGATTTCCAGCTTTTAAGTAAGATTTCATGATATACAGAGTCGAACGCTCACGAGAGATCTATACACAGTGCCATTGTTAATTTACCCATATTAGCTGCTTCCAAAATTCCCTCTAAAGTTTGATATATAGCTCTGATTGTTCCTTTGCCCTATCTCAAGCCGTTTTAATTAATTGGTAAGAGTAAATTGTCTTCAACAAACTTATACAGTATATTATATATTATCTTTTCTATTATTTTGTTGATATTAGATAGTAGCGATATTGGTCTATAGTTTTTAATGTTGGTATTGTCCCCCTTTTTGTAAATAGCTTTTACATTACTTATTTTTAACTGTTCTGGATATGACCCTGTGCAAAAAACAAGGTTAATGATATGGGCCAATGGCTTTGCTATTAGATCTGCAGAATCCTTTAACAGACACACTGGTATCTCGTCATCCCCCACTGATTTCTTATTCTTTAGCGATTTTATACAACCCATCACTTCCTTTCTATCAGTTTGCCCAAAAACAAGACATTTTTCATTTCGTTTCATATTCTTATAATTGATGTTAGATTGTTGATTTAGATTTGGACAAGCACTGAGAAAGTAATCGTTCACTTGATTAAGCAGTTCATGAGATGATACAGAGGGCGTCGAGTCCCTTAAGTTCTCCAGAATATTATTATCAGTTTTAGTCTTTTTGCTGGTAACTTTTTTAATGAATCCCCATGTTGCCTTTCCTTTATTTTCTGCAGTATTCGTGGATACCGATTGGGTGCGTTCCAATATTGCAAAGTATGAAATAGTTAATGTTTTAAATTTTAAGGTATACATTTTAAGCTCAGAATAGATATGTTAAGTTCCAATGTAAGGTAACGAGAATATCAACCACCTAAATCTGCCAGTGAAAGGGAAGAAATTGTATTACTGGTTTTGGTAGCTTTTACAACGCTACAAGGTATTAAACAAAACAGTATTTTGTCAGTATATTATTGCGGTATTTATAAATTTGGGGCATGCTTATTGACATCATATGACATTTCGCCTCAAGAAACAGATATTCAGATATTGGGGGCGTATCTACAGCAGTTACTGCTAAAACGTTTTAATGCAGTATACATAGTTGCCCTAAGAAAACCTTAGACTATGTATGCTTACCGCTACAATCCCTTAGTATTTTGACGAGTTTCAGGAGTGGTTTCACATTTGAGTAAATAGGTAATCAAATAATAAATTAACAAGTATACATAAGTACTTAGGATTTTGTGTTGGAAGTAAGACTGTGTTTTTTATGATTGACATGTACATGTGGTGCATAACAATATTCTGACGATAAAATCAAGGTAGGTTCTGAAATGGATTTCTTGTTATTCGTTATTTTTAACCTCACATTTTTCCTGCAGAATGGGTTCAAAACGAACAAAACTGATTGTGCAAAATTATTCAAAATAGTGTTAAATATAAAACTGCTGAAGATAAAGAAACTTATGATAAAGTACCTGAAACCCCCTATAGTAATAAAACATGTCCAGACGTATTATTGTTGTATCAATCGAATGTACTTGAGAATCAAGTTTCAGTTGTTATAGATTGTCTTACTGATATTACCTTAATAATTCCGGTGCTATGGCTGCAGATA
>MU193689.1:0-13037 GCA_016904865.1 Pissodes strobi | reverse complement strand
ATTGTAGTCATGTGAACCGGTTCCGGTACGTTATAGGCAATTTTAATGTGTTTGGTTAGTCGCCAAAATTCGGTTAATTTAGGTTAGTTTTAACTTAACATTTGTAATCTGTTCTGATAAGTTTTAGCCCGTTTTGGTGCTTTTAGTTACCTTTGGTTAGTCATTAAATCAAATTTCGGTTACTTTCAGAAATTATTTTAGTCACTTGAACCGGTTCCGATACGTTATAATCAAATTTACTGTTTGTGGTTTGTTTCTGTTAGTCACCAAAATTCGGTTCGTTTTGGTTAATTTTAACTTACTTTAATTTTTGTAACCTGTTCCCATAGGTTTTAGCCCGTTTTGGAGCTTATGGTTAGTTTTGGTTAGTGGTCCAATCAACTATCGGTTAGGTTCAGTTAGTTCCAATTTATTTTAGTTATTTGATCCGGTTCCGACACGTTATAATCAAATTTAATATTTTCGGGTTAGTTTTGGTTAGTCACCAAAATTCGGTTCGTTTTGATTAGTTTTATACGGTTTTATACTATAATTTTTGTAACCTGTTCCGATACGTTTTAGCCCGTTTTGGTGCTTTTAGTTAGTTATGGTTAGTCATTCTATAAACTTTCGGTTAGTTTCAGTTAGTTCCAATTTATTTTAGTCATTTGAACCGATTCCGATACGTTATAATTAAATTTAGGGTTAAATAAACAAACTAACACGATCTCTCAGGCGTATGACGTCATGAATGTGGCAAATGTAGTATGCACTTTTTCACGATTTGAGGCCCTACACTAGAAAAACAGAAACATTTTCAATGTTAAAATGCATTTTTTAATTGTCAGACATGCATAGTTGATTGGTTAAAACAAAAGTTCCGATATCATAATAATAAAAAAATTTCCCATATGTGGCCAATATTCTGGCGGGCACCGTACAACATTAGTTGGATTTAAAAAAGATTTAACTATTTCTGCCAGTTTTCAGATTTAATTGAATTTCGTGCTCATTCGACTTTAGAATATGCAATAATTTTGGAAATAACTGTGCTGGAATGTGCATTAAACAACATTTATACATACCTTTCAGGATCGCGGGGTAATGAAAATAATGATTTTTCGCCACCGCTTCTAGTAGAACAATTCAAATAAAGGCACTTATAACCAGGCATTTTTAACAAAAATAAAATAAAGATTAATTATTTTTCGTAACGCTCTCGGACTAAACCAAAAGACTTGCGTGGCTCGTGTTTAGAATCACACTAGAGCTTGCCCTGACTATTTCTTGGGATGGCAGGCCAACCCAAGGAGGCGGAGTTTTAAACGAATTCCTGTTTCATGGGTTAGGCGGGAGGTTTCGCATCTGGTGTGGGTTTATCTGGGACTATATTTAATATAAATGTTAGCTTTAATACCCCCGTTACGTTTTATCTTCAATTACAAAACACACAAGCGCAAGCGTCTAAATATCAGACGATATAGGCGGACTGATCTGTAACATTCATGGGCCGCTGACGGTAACTGACTATCCATGTTATTATTATGTCTGCATGGCCCTCCGCTCGCTTCGCTCGCTACGGGGGCTCAAGTAAAGGAAACTAATCAGGGCTCACCCAAACTAAACCAAAATTAAGAAAAAAAGGTAAATTAATAAAAAAAACAATAAACAAACATCAGTCGCGACCGACGGGAATCGAACCCGCAACGCCGAAATGACCCGCAAGCACGCTACCCTCTACACCACCGAGGCGTTGCAGAAATTTTGCTAGAACGTGGTGACATGGATTCGTTTCGCCGCATCGTAAATAATGCACATTCACATTACAGTCGCGCGATAAAATTTGCGATGGATAGCCAGTTAGCGGTAGCGGCCATACGTTAATCAGAATCTGTGGTTTAAGCATTGACGCTTTGACAAAGCATTGCCGTAATAAGAAAACGTCAATGGGTTTAAGCATCTATGGTTTTTAAACACAGCTTCAGAGACAACAATAAAAATAAAATACGGTGTGGCTGTACGTCCGCCGGCGGCAAGTTACAGGTTTTGTTTATGGTTTCGGCGCTTAGACAGAGACAGAGCTATCCTTTTGCCTGTTACACGTTAGTCCAGTTTGAAGGGCCTTGTAATCGGTGGGAACCTCCAGTAAGACGGGCCTGTACCCCTGGTGATTCCCGAGCTTTGTACAAATATGAGTTAATGAATTGCACGACTGAGTTCCTATACAAGGAGACATCGCGCATTGTAGGTATAACCAATTTCTATCAGAGACTCCAAATCCCCGCAGGATATACCCCCGACCGCCCACAGGCAACCCTACCGCGTACAGAAATAACCCTAGAGTCTAAGTAGGAATCACCCTCCACTACACGACCCCCCCGTTTTCTAAGCAATAAGCTTCCACTACCCGTGCCGAATTTTGTAATCCGTTTCCAACGTGTTCGTCCTTCGACGGCAGAACCGGAAGCGATATTTCAGTTCGTAGTGCACTTGTGAACGCATACGATTTAAAGACCTGCAATTGGTCACTGAACTGAGTATATAAGCAATTTTTCGCGAGGTTAATCCAGCATAAACGGTTTAGGTTTTGAGCATAATCTAACGTTTTCGCGACATAACCTAAAGTAGAGGAAATGTTGATGACGTCATCGATAGGTTAGCCAACCATAATCCGGTCTGGAGCGGGTTTTGCTTGGGTTATGCCATTTGCATCAGACAGAAACTAGCGTTTTCGCCAACAAAACCGAAGTATCGCCAGTGTATCATACATTTATGTTAGTAGGAATAGATATATGACGTATAAAGGTTAATTCATCATAAATTAGCATAATCTAAATCCAATTCGCGAAAAATCCCTTTATAGTTCAGTGGTAAATATATTGCCCTCCGCTGTCAGAAGATGCTAGTCTGTCTTTTAAGTTTCAGAGGAGATGGGCTGGTACCATGCCTCAACTTGAAGCAGAAGCCACAGGAAAAATGGAAAAGTGAATGAGGATGAAGTTTAAGGTTCAGTTGTTCTTGTTAGGTTAGTTTTTTTAGGTTATTTGTTTATTTTTCAAATAAATTTTTTCTGGTCCAAATTGAAAATCGACAAAAATAATCCCTTGTTTTCAGTGTTCTTGTTGAATTTATGCAGAGTTATCAAAGCAACATTTGGCATTGCAGTCCTCGAATTAAATTATGGCTCCCTTGTCTCCTAGCAGTAAAAAAAGCTGCAAAAGGAAACGTGAAAAAGAAAACAAACGTGTAAATGAAGACTCAGACATTACATTTGTAGCTGATACTAAAAACATGGAGAACTCACTATCAGACTCAAGGTAAAGCGTAAGGGCTACGATATCTTTGGTTAAATATATAATTATTATAAAATCTTTTAACAGCAATTAGGACCTTAATATTTAGGAAGCGTTTCAGCATATGTTACCTTAGTAGAAGGCACGCGATTTACCTAAGATTGGTTTCCTGCCTCGAATTATTACATTAGCCCTATGATACTATCAGGTAGTAGTATCATGCATTAGTCCCATCACAAAAAATATTTCCTCTTAACACTGTCGGGGATGTTATCGCAGTAAGAAGATGATGTTAAGGGAAAATATACTCATGGGCATCACTTTTCTTAAGCTAGTTTTACACTTATCCAAATTCATGTCAAAGAACTTTGATCAAAGTTATTGTATACTCAAAACTCAAACTCAATATGCTTTATTGTTCTAACTACAAAGTCATTAACAAAGCACTAAAACTAAAATTTCTTGTCATAGTATTAATCTATAGTAGATAAGTATTCGTCTTAGGTTTTTTCTTTGTTGATTATGAAACACACATAGATACAATAAGTAAGAAATAACAGTCGCAATTGTCTTTTGTTACAACACACTCACAGAGTAAAATTATACAAGAAAGAATGTAAACATTCAAGAAAATAACTATCAAAAAATCAATTGTACAAACAAACTATCAAATAATCAAGTCAAGTGTATAAAGAAAAGTTTACAAAAGAAAAAAAGAAAAGATTTTTTAGCCATCAACACCTGCATTTCTCAATCAAGAGGGTCTTGGAAGTATTCATCCAAAGAGTAGTATGCCTTTTTTAGCAGAAATGTCTTTACACCCCTTTCAAAAGTACTTTTGTTAGCTGACAGTCGGATGCTCAGAGGAAGCTTGTTAAAAGTTTTTATACCATCGTAAAAAACAGAATTTTTAACCAAAGAGGAAGTTGGTATAGGCGGATGCAGCAAACCTAATACTCTGGTTGGATACCTAGGATTTCTCACCATAAATTTGTGCAGATGCTTAAAGATTAAATTTACCGTCTCTAAAATATAAATACATGTGAGTGTTAGTATGTTTAAGCGAATAAAAAGGGGACGACAGGAGTCAAGAGGCTTTGATTTGCAAATATACCGGAGTGCTCTTTTCTGAATAACAAACAAACTCTGAATCAAATAATTACTTGCACTACCCCAAAACACAATCCCATAGCGAAGATGTGACTCCACCAATGCATGATAGACTGTCTTCCCCATTTCCAAACCAAGTTCCTGGACGCATACCCTCACTGCGAAACAGCCAGATGATATTCTACCAGCCAGAGTAGAAATATGAGAAGAAAACCTAAGTTTATCATCAATAGTTAGACCCAGAAATTTAGTCTCTGGTTCATGAAGACAAAATTTGACGGCACCGTTTTAGACTTGTGAATTTCGTTGACGCCAATGATGTTTCTAAAGTGTTATCAACTGGCAACTTACCACATTTTTAGGTTATGCTAAATTGGATATTTTGACTTGATAAATTTGATTATTGTGTTGTCATATAATAATGAAGAAACATATAGCTTTAAACAGAAATAAAGCTGCAGCTCTAGCTATAATTATTGCGGCTGGTTTTAATATGTGTATGTTGGTACCCCCGTATTTGATCAAATATTTGATGAAAAATTGGACGTGTTCTAATTGCATCAAAGAACTTTGACAAGGTGACCTTGAAGTTATTTGATATCAAAGTCTCATATTACATTCGCGAAATTCATTCAAGGCTGCCTTGTCAAAGTTATTTGATATGAACTTGGATAAGGGTAAAACTAGCTTTACACATGGCTTCTATTTCATTTTTCTCTTTAAAATACTTATCGCGCTGGTGGACTGTCCATCATTGGTCACTGAAGTTGGTTTGCATGCCCTAAGCAGAATTTATCTTGGTTGCCCAATATTCATTTTAATTCAATAAAGCCTTATTATCTGAAGAATACCATTCTTGTTGCCAAGATTGTACAGAAGAAACTTAATAATCACATAAAAAAGGACACATTATCCTAACTTATATAAACATAGTTATTGTCAATGTAAAACTAGCTAATAAAACTGAAGCAACCTAGTTAAAAATTAAATCTTACTTATGCCATAGTCAAATTGTAATATGTAACAGGTATCAGACTGGCATCAACCATTAACTTAAGCAATAAAAATATTTTTAAATTATATTTTCGAAAAAATATTTAAAATTCAAGGAGCTATTTCTAATTTTATCTGTTGCCATAGCCTAATTAAAAATCAGATCAGAATATTTTTATTAAGGAAAGTATACAATTCACCTCGCTGTTTACCACAGTGGAATTGTCACTTGAATTAGTAGTGTAAAATGTAATACTAAAATATAATATGTTAGAAAGAATTAAATCCGAGATTAAATCCAAATTCAAAACATCAAAGGCAGATGAACTAGATTATTAAAACAAACAAAGTAAAGATAATTAAACACACATACAAGAACAACAAATAAAATAATGATATTACATTACTCATTAAAAGGTTCCTGAAAGAACTTGTCAATACCCTAAAGCCTAGTTCTCAGAGCTTCGACTGTCGCCCGCGACAATCCCCACTCCATCCCTTTTCAATGTCGAGCGACAGCTGTCACGTCGCGATTATGTCAACCATCTGTCATTTTACACAATATCCCCAATGAAATTGAAGTGAAGTTGATTCAAACCAACTCCAGCGACAACACACTGGCGACACTGTGGAGGGGGTTAGGGGTTCTGACGTTCCTTGTCTCCTATTGGCCAGAGAGAGTGTAGCTGGCGACAGTTGAAGCTCTGAGAACTAGGCTTAAGATGGGCGCTGGTTCTTCTGACAACACTACGATAATGAATGTCATAGTAACTCTCATAACAAAAACATATCATACTTGTGAACATTTAATATGCCCATTTATTGTACCAATTATAATGCTTGATCTTTCATTTCTCACACTGCTGGCCTTATTAGCTAGATTTCTTTGTCTCTCCGAGACTGTTCCAGAGACAGTTATTACAAATTATCAATATTTGAGTGGCTTTAAATGCTAGGTGAACTGATCTCAACCTTCTTTTGCTTTTCTCTATTTTTTTTTTATGTAAGTAGCATTTATTATAGCAGTTTATAGTCAATTGATTTGATTTTTGTGTGCTTTAAATTGGAATTCATTGGTTGTGCGGATTGATATCAATAAAGAAGTAACCTACAATTAAATTACAATTACAGCCTATTCAGTTAGAGGAAACTGTAACTTTAAAAGATCTTTTTTATCTGAAACGAAGCATGACTGACAATTCTGCTAAGAACAACATTTCATTCAGAGCGTCCAGATGTACAGCAAATCAAAGGTTCAAGAAAAGTATCCGGAACCATTGTTTAAATAGCACTGGCTTTACTTAGATACTGTCTCCTAACAATGGACATTCACTCTTTCTGAAGTATTATAGATTTTTTTATATTGGTCTTTAGACTGTAAAAATCAGCGATTAGCAAGATCTAGACAATGTACATTTTATTTTAGATGTAAATTTGAAGCTTTAAAACAACAAATTAAAGAATTGTGCAACCGCGTATCGGTGTTTTTATTCGTTCGCAAAATATGCGACTTCAAAAAAAAATCGCTTGGCCCTCTTGAATTGCCCAACAGTTTTAAATTAATTATTTTTTGTATTAAATTTATATTCCATTTCAGTGATAGAGTGAAGAAGAAGAAAAAAGGTAATAACGGCGTTAATAAAAATTTATGGAGTTCCCAGAATGGAAACGCAGATTCACAAGTTATTGAAGTTGAAAGGTAAAATTTCATTAGAAGTATACTGTTTTCGGCTTTTGAACCAATTAAAGTGAATGCAAAAATATAGGCGACCATACTTTTGCTAGTTCTTGGTCGGTAAAATATGTTTTGAGAAACGTAAAAATCTTTACATCTGTAAGGCGACCATGATACTACTTTTTATTGCTTCACAGAGGACGGAGGTGCCTCTTGGGACAGGTATCTGGACTTTTGCCCTTTATCTGTCAGGTTTAACTATGTGGGGTCTTAGCACAAGAGACTCAACCCTGATGCAGTCTAAAGCAGTATCTAAGGCCATATAGATCTTGTAACAGTTCGCCAGATGAAACATTGCCGTTACAAATCGCGTTGATAGCAGCCACCACTGAAATATGACATTGGCACAGGTGCTCAGTTATATTGTAAATGCCTATATTTTGGCATCACAAATACAATGATATGTCACACGTAACAATAATTCGTTCTGCTTAGAACATTTTCATTAGAATTGTAAGGCCGAGATAGTAGTGCTTGTATTTGGAATGTTAAAATCTTTAAGAAAATCAATAATAGACTGACTCGTACATACATATTATTTAATGGTGAGGGCCCATAGACGAAACGTGGGAATACAAATTTAAAATACGCAGATTAGGTTTTTAAATTTTTAAACATATTTTAAAGGCGCCAATGCAAACATAATTCGACTTATCAACTGCTCATTAATTATAATTATTTGGTTTATACTCATTTCGCCATGATTTGGGATATAAATTTTCGTATTTTAGATAGGGCTACATGTAGTAAGTAGAACGTTCCAAATAATAGGAGTCAAGTTTTATCAATGAAGTTTTCATACTGCATCATTATCCTCATCTGATTCTAAGTGATAAGCATAGAGGGCTTTACTTTTGTTCAGCTGCCTTTTTTTAATTTCGACACTATTTGCACTGATCCCAAAATTGTATTTTGCAATATTTGGGAACATTTCTAGATTGAATAATGTGAGGTCAATGATTGAAAAATTTTTTAGTGAAAGCCTGTTGAAATTCATGCCAAAGAAGCATAATAAATCTAAAGAAGCAAGTTGTGAGAATTTGAACCATATGCAGAGCCAGTCACTATTAATTGGAGTTAATATGCCAGAGTCTTTATTATCGGATGATTTGGAAAGGTAAGTGAAAAAATTCGATTATATTTATGATGTATTGTGACTTATTGTATGCTTTTTTAATTACCATTTAAAATTAACTCTATTCAAGCTATATTTTCCATTGCATGTTCAACTAGACGTAAAAGCGTATATGTCAATATTTAAGTTGTATGGGAATATTCCTTCAACAATGGTTGCTTGTTATCATGTTTTCAGGTTGGTTTAAGATGCTTGTTTATGTAGGGAAAACTAAAAAAAAACTCTACTTCTCGTTAACGACACACACAACATAAATATGTATAGTATTTTTAAAGACAATTGAAAAGTAAAATCCGGTGGTTATTTGGAATTTTCTTTGTGGATACATGGGCCACGTGATAGAAAAGTAAAAAGTGTTGCTTAATAATTTTAATTAATACAGTTAAAAATAAAATAATAGCTTCTTTATTGTCCGATTAAACAACAATTCTTTGGTTGCGAGGATTGATATCACTAAAGAGTAACCTACAATTAAATTACAATTACAGCCTATTCAGTTAGAGGAAACTGTCAACTTTAAAAGATTTTTTTATCTTTGAAACGAAGCATGACCGACAATTTTGCTAAGACCATTTTATTCAGAACGTCCAGATGTACAACAAATCAAAAGTAGAAAATTATCCAGAACCATTTTGTAAAAAGCACTGGCTTTTCTTAGATACTGTCTCCTAAAAATGGACAACATACAGTTTTTCTGAAGTATTATAGAATTTTTTTATGTCGGTCTTTAGACTGTAAAAATCAGCAAGTAGCAAGATCTAGACAATATGCATTTTATTTTAGATGTAAATTTGAACCTTTAAAACAACAAATTAAAGAATTGTGCAACCGCGCATAGATATTTTTATTCATTTGCGACTTCAAAAAAAATCACTTGGTCCTACTTGAATTGTCCCGCAGTTTTAAATGAATTATTTTTGTATTAAGTTTATATTCGATTTCAGTGATAGAGTGAAGAAGAAGAAAAAAAGGAATAACAGCGTTAATAAAAATATGTGGAGTTCCCAGAATGGAAACGCAGATTCACAAGTTATTAAAGCCGAAAGGTAAAATTTCATTAAAAATATACAGTTTTCGGCTTTTGATACAATTATAGTGAATGCAAAAATATTGGCGATCATACTTTCGCTAGATCTTGGTCGGTGAAATGTGTGTTGAGAAATGTAAAAATCTTTACATATGCAAAACACACATGATGATGCGACTTTTTATTGCATCACAGAGGACAGGTGCTTTCTGGGACCAGTATCTGGGCCTGTATTCTTTGTTTGCCATGCTTAACTCTCTGGGGGGTCTCAACACAAGAGACTCTACTCTGATACAGTCCAAAGCAGTATCTAAGTCCATATAGATCTATCTAGTTTTGAGGCTACATATCGCTTTGATAGCAGCCACCACTGAAATATATCGTCGGCACAGGTGCTCAGGTATATTGTAAATGCCTATATTCTTGCAGTTTAAATACAATGATATATCACACTTAACAATAATCCGGTCTGTTTAGAACATTTTTCATTAGAGGTAAGCCTAATTAATGAGCAGTGATTGATAAGTTTAGATATGTATTTGGGATGTTAATAGTAGCAAAGACAATCCACAGTTGAATTGTCTTTGATAGTAGTTTAAAAATCAATAATGGACTAACTCATACACAGATATTATTTGACGACGGGGGCCCGGAGACCAAACGTGGTAATAAAAAGTGTACAACACCCACATTGGGTTTTTATTTATTTATTTTTTTAAATATTTTAAAAGCGTAAATACAAACACATAATTTGACTTATCAACTGGTTATTAATTATAATTATTTGGTTTATACTCATTTCGCCATGATTTGGAATTAAACTTTTCTTATTTTGCAATGGACTACATGCAGCAAGTCGAAAGTTCCAAATAATAAGTCAAGTTTTATAAATAAAGTTACATGCTGTATCAATATTCTCATCTGATTTGAACTGCTAAGCGTCGAGGGCTTTACTTTTGTTCAGCTGCCTGTCTCCATGCAGGTTCTTTTTTCTAATTTCGACACTATAAACCCAAAAATGTATTTTGCAATATTTGGGAAGATTTTTAAGTTGAACAATTTGACGTAAACGTGAGGTCAATGATTCAAAAATTTTTTAGTGAAAGCCCGTTAAAATTCATGACAAAGAAGCATAATAAATCTAAAGAAACCAGTTATGAGAATTTGGACCATATGCAGAGCCAGTCACTATTAATTGGAGTTAATATGCCAGATTCTTTATTATCGGATGATTTGGAAAGGTAAGTGAAAAAATTCGATTATATTATGATGTATTGTGACTTATTGTATGCTTTTTTAATTACCATTTAAAATTAACTCTATTTAAGCTGTATTTTCCTTTGCATGTTCAACTAGACGTAAAAGCGTATATGTCAATATTCAAGTTCCTTGGGAATATTCCTTCAACAATGATTGCTTGTTATTAGCCCATGTTTTCAGGTTGGTTTAAGATGCTTGTTTATGTAGGAAAAACTAAAGAAAAAACCCTACTTCTCCTTAACGACACAAACATAAATATGTATAGTATTTTTAAAGACATTTGAAAAGTAAAATCCGGTGGTTATTTGGAATTACCTCTGTGGATACATGGGCCACGTGATAGAAGAGTAAAAAGTGTTACTAAATAAATTTAATTAATGCAGTTAAAAGTAAAATAATAGCTTCTTTATGGTCCATTAAACAACAATTATTTGGTTGAGTAGATTGATATCAATAAAGAAGTAAACTGTCAACTTTAAAAGGTTTTTTATCTCTGAAACGAAGTACATTAAACATACATATCTAAATCTATATTCATCTATCCTATCTAAGTTCTAAAAGTTCTGTCATGCACCTAGGTGTTGCCACCTGTATGTGCAAAGGTTTATCATACATAGTATTTAACATTGAGATACAATACCAAGCGAACTAATTTGTTCCCGCAACCCTAACCTAACTTAACACTTGCTTAACAAAAACAAATATTCAACAATCCCCACTCAGCACTATTCAGGTCAAACAATTAGACTACATACCACAATTCACAAAACATTTAACAAATGATTCATGTTTTTCGAAATAAAGATTTTAACTTGTTTAGTATATTGATGGTAATTTTTTATTTCCCTTACACTATTGGATATCAAATTAAATACCTTTGGTACAACTACAGATGCAAACCTCTGGTTACCATCAAACCTTCTAAAAGGGACAATCAATATATTATTATAATTATTTCTAGTACCATAAGCATGATCTACATGTCTTATTCTTATTTTTAAAACAATAAATATAGTTGCTTAAAAAATATAGCCCTCTAACACTTAAAATGTTTCATTGTATAATATATAATTCTGAACTACATTCAACTGATTGAGAGAACATTATTGTAGAGCCCTCCCCAGGCTATAATACCATATCGTAATATAGGTTCCACTAATGACTTGACTAGAATTTTATGAGAAAATATGTTTCTTATCTGGTAAAATTTGTGAATTAGACCTCTTAGTTTGTTTGTCACATCCCGAACATGTTCTGACCATTTTAAGGGGGTTTATCAGTGAAACGAGATTCCGACGGCGTGCCTTTCTAGCAAAGGCAAGCTATTCTTCGTTTTCTGTCTAGGCACCGCCCACCGATACGATTTAAGTTGTGCGAAAACAACACTGCATTTTACGTTACGTCGCGTCGCCGGACTGCCACGTGACCACGTCGCAGTCACCGTTGGACCGTCGACAAGCACATTACGTATGGTTCGAGACGGACAGCATGAGCAGTCAGGCAAAATATGACAAAATCTCTCGGGAGAACGGGAAGAGCTACTGTGTCGAAATTTTTATGGTAGGTGCGCCTCATGGGGGGGGGCTACCCTTGACCATATGTGGGACCGGGGCTCTAATTGAAGGGGGGGTTTGGGAAAAACCACGTTGCACTCCCACCTCCCCGGATACCCAAAACTGTTCGAAAGAATGGGAAGAAATGGAAAAAAAGTAAAACATTGCTCGGAAACTTAATAAAAGTGTTATAAAACGAAGAAAAAAATAATAAAAAAAAGAAAAGTTAGAGACACGCGGTTTCAGGCGAAAGAATTCAGCTACGAGGTCGGTATGGCAAAAATGGAGAGAAAAAATTCTTTATGAAAAAATAAAAGTTTAAATGGGAAAAATTGAAAAAAAAAAACGTAAAAGATTGTTCCGAAAGTTAATAAGTATTATAAAACGAAATAAGAAAAAAGTATATAAAAAAGTTAGCCGAAAAAAATGCAAAGAGTTCAAGGCGGTTGTGGCAAAAATGGAAAGAAAAGAAATGATGTATAAAAAAGGCAAAAAAAATAAAAAAAAGTGTTGAAACGGGAGCAAAAGTTGGGGAAAAAAGCTTAAAAAAATAATAAAAACTTAATTTCCAATATCTCTTTCAGACGTTTTACTTTAATTGTGTGTTTATAAAGCTGACACGTATTTTTTTTTCATGATTTTACTTTTATAACTTAGATACGGATGCTTATAAAAACCAGTTCTCTTGAAATTTGTCAGTCATTTATAAGAAAGAAAAATAAGAAATTTGTAATGATAGGTTTTTAATATAAAATTGTGCATTTCAAATAAGAAACGGTACCATCATGTCTTTACAAATAATCGAAAAATACCTATATATTATAATATAAATCTATATAAAAAATATTTAATTATCTCGATGGGGGTTTCTAATTTTTAGACCTCTTGCAAATATAGGATCAAGTATTTCTGGAAGAAGGCATTTAAAATAAAAACCTATCAGAAAGGGTTC